>JAJOON010015666.1:0-41977 GCA_029582645.1 Solanum megistacrolobum | reverse complement strand
TCCACCCCTGGCGCCCCCCAAGCCCCTCCCCCCCCCCCCCCACTCCCCAATTGTGAACTCAAAAACCCAATTCTAGCTAGGGTTGTGATTGCATTGTGGATAGGATTTGGATGTGATTCCAATCTAGTGGATAACATCAAATTATGATTGAATTAGCTTTGTTAAATGATATTATGATGATTTCATGTGGTTTCTATGGTTAACCCTAATCTAAATTGATGTATGTGATAATTGTGGGTTGATACTATTAGAGGTGAATTTGAAGGTTCACGAGTGATCTTCCAAAATCAATGTTGCGTGTAGTAATTGATCAATATTATGAATACCTAGATATGAATTAAACTAGACTCTATACTACATGATTGATCTTGACTTGTAAAGATGAAATTGAACCTTTAAGACAATTTATGACTAAGATCACCTAGTATCAAAGAATGTGATTGAATGTCTAGGTTCATAATATGCTTCCATGATGTAGATTAATTGAGAATGAGGAGTCATAATGATGAATGATGATCATTAGGGCTTAAGAAAGATGCTAATATGATTAACTTTAGATCCTAAGGCTTTGAGAGTAAAACCTACATATGAATCCAAGGCAAATGAATAGATTTGTGTTGAGAGACCTTTACCTACTTAGACCACCTTATGAATCATATATGGTAGGAAATGATAGAATAACATAGGTCATAATGATATCCTTGCCTAATGTAGAATTCTAGACATGATGCTAACTATGAATATGAACTTAACATGAAAGACTTCTAACATAGTAATGGTTCTAGGGTTGAAGGACTTCTCCTAACTAATTGAACCTAAGGCTAGAGGGCCTTTATACCTAGGTCATGGATGGTAATAGTTGCTCACACATGGTCTAAAAGAGGTATTAGCATGGGTTGTTCTTTTAGAACACCTTTCCATTAACTTGAGTCCAAGTAGGGACCTAATAATTATCTTCTGGGATTTATGCCTAGCATCAAGTGGATATTGAAATGAGATGGAGGTTCCCTCCTAGAAGAGTTTGGGCTTTCATGGAGGTTCCCACCAAGTTAGTTTGGGCTTCCCACTAGGGATCTCTCACCTAGAAGAGTATTAATTTTCCCAAGTGTGTCTAATGAGATGGAATCCTCACCTAGTGGAGTTTGGGTTTCGAGTAGCAATCTCTGTATCCCATAACTACATGCCCCGTAGGAAGTTAGCCCGTGGATCTGATTAAGCTAACAAACTGGTCCTACCTTGGCAAGTGTATCAACCCTTAATGGTGTGGGTAACACCATTGGAGATTATGTCATAACTCATATGTTCTCATGTCGGTTAAGGCTATATCCCAATTAAACAAGATTGGTAATGAACTAAGGTTGTGCTCAATGTAGCATCTCCTGGAGTTCAAACCTTATGGGCTAGGATTATCCATAAAGTAGCATCTCCTAAGTCCAATGTAGGTAATGGTATAAGATTATGCTTGAAGGAGCATCTCCTAGGGATCAAACTAAATGAACTAAGAGTATGCTTTAATTAGTATCTCCTACAGTTCAAATGTGATGAACTAAGATATACCTAGTGTAGTATATCCTAGGGTTCAACTTTAATGAACTAAGATGTACTTAATATAGTATATCCTAGGGTTCTAAGTAATGAGGGACTAAGACAAGTTAGTGAAGGACCTCATAATGTTCAAGAGTATAAATGGACATAGATATGCTTGAGTAGTCTCTCCTAGAGTCGATAATAATAATAATGAAGCTAGACATGCTAAAATAAGTATCTCATAGGGTCCAACTTTATAATGAACTAAGATTATACTTTAAGTAGCATCTCCAAAAGTTCAAGTCTAATGAACTTATATTGTTCTTTAAGTAGCATTTCCTAGAAGTTCCAATATGATCAACTAAGTTGTACCTAGTATAGTATCTCCTAGGGTTCAAACAAGAAGGAACTAAGATAGACTTAGTAAATGTCTCCTAGTGTTTCATACTTTAAAAAGGGCTAGTCTTTAAGTTAACATCAGTATGATGACCTAAAGAAGTACTTAGTATGAGTAGTAGGATGGGATGCTACTCATGCTTTGCACAAGTATGACTAAAGGTTACCGTATGAGTGTTTTCTTAATCATGCCTATAAACCATGATTAGGATGACCAACAAGGGATACTTGACTTGGGCGGTATTATGGGATGCTATTCTTGCTTTGCACTTGTATCATTTCGAGGTTACTTGAGAATGGTTCTATTATGGTACTGATGACTAAGAGTCAATTGTGCTTATATTATTATAAATTATCTCCTATGCTCATTAACTATGTCTTATGTTGACTTATGTTCATGTGATGCTTATATTGGAGATTTTGCTATGACTATGATGATCTGTTATTATCTCTTATGTTTATATCTTATATTAACTAACCATTTGAGATGATCTTATGATGTTGTGCTATCTTCTACACATGGAACATTTTGTACTAATGCGTATGGCCTACATTCTAATCAAATGTAGGGTCTTGGAGGTTGAGTCCATTGGTAGGCTAGGTTTCTAAGGTGCAAGAAGAGTTGGAGATCTTGGTGAGTCCTCATAGCTTCGAGGACAAACCAACACTTTTCCTTTATGTCTTTATTTCATGTTTGAGACTATTGTATGGGCTGTGTCCCAAGAGTTTATTCTAAAAAGTTGTATTAGATGGTTTGAGGTAAAGTATAGCAAGTCTTCCATTTGCTTTTATGAAAAATGACTTTGATTGTAAAATATTTAAATTTTCCTGAATTTTATATTAGATTATGTTCTGGATATGCTAAGGGCTTGTATGTGACCCATTTGGGGTCAACTACGCCATGTTACGTCTAGGGAGTACCCCTGGGTCGCGACACCAATCAAGGAGGAGGTTATCATGCAAACTACCCAAGACCGGGTGGAAACCAAGGATGGAATAGAGATGAGGGTTTGAGAGACCGTCATAGAGAATGGTCTGATCGTAACGCCACTTGGAAGGAAAGAGACGGGGAAAAGGATAGGTATGTTCCTCCCCATGAGTATCAAAAGACCAAGGAGTCTGAAGGTGGCCAGACAGAAGTTATGCTCTCACGCATTCTCAACAAATTTGAAAGGTCCGACAAAGTGTTGAAAGAAATGTAAGAGGATGTCTAGATTCTCAATCACACGGTGACCTCTCACTCAGTCTCTATTAAGCAGCTTGAGACCCAAATGGGTTGAATATCTTCACATTTGAATCCAAGACAACAAGGGGGTTGCCTAATGACACAATGGCAAACCCAAAAATGAAGCTTGAATGGGTACTTTCATCGTGCCATGATGTTAACTAAGGCTCTTCTTGGGAGGCAACCCAAGTTTCTAATGCTTAGGTTTTGATTTGAGTAACGGGTGTTGATTGTGAAGGTTGAAAAAAGAAGAGTCTAGGAAAATGGGCAGTTTGGCGAGCCAAAAGTCCAGTTGGCGATACGCCAAAAGTGGTCGAGGAACTCGACTTTGACTGTTGTTGGACCCACCAAGCCTGGAATGGACTTTTCTAAAACTCGATCAGCAACTTGCTTAATCGGCGACTCGCCAAACATGTCGGCGAACTCAATTTTGACCGATGTTTGAACCCCTAAATTTCCTAGAGGTCCTGTTAAACTCAATGAGGTAAAGTACCATTCGACATATCGCCGAGTGTTTCGGCATCACTACAAGAAAATGTACATATGGCGACATTAATTTGGTGACATTTGTAACAAATGTCAGAAAATAAAGAATTTTACGATATTTAGGAACAAAATGTGATAAAACAATGACATTTGATGTCAAATGTCGTAAAAATAAGGACATTCACTATTAAATAACGTAAAATTAATGACATTTAGTACAAAATGTCACTATGATAATGACATTTATTCCAAAATGTTGTTGCTTTTAGCGACATTTAGCGAAATTGTCATTTAAATGATGAGATTTACTACAAATGTCGAATATAATCTGACATTTACTACAAAATGTCATTGGTTTTAGTGACATTTAGAAAAAATATCGCTTAAATAGTGACATTTAATATAAATGTCGAATATATTATGACATTTACTGACAAATGTCATTGATTTTAGTGACATTTAGAAAAAATGTCACTAAAATAGTGGCATTTGTTGTAAACTATCATTGATTTTAGCGACTTTTAGCAAAACTTTTGCTAAAATAGCGACATTTCATAGTTTGGCCTATGTTTTCCCAGTTGGTGCCTTGTCTTCATGATGATTTTTGCCTGTACCTGGACTATTGACTGATCTGGTTTAACAAGATCAGTACAAGAGTTATGAATAATAATATTTTTACATGTATGACTGTGACTTTTCTGGGAATCTGCCTGATCCATCTGTTCTTCAGGTTTCTTAGGTCTCTCCTCATTGTTTGTATTGTTTTTGTTATTCTTCCTTTTTGAGTTTGCCACTATTCTTCCTGCTGATTTGGCTTTTCTTCTTCGTAATGATGTTGCCTTAAGTCTATATGTGATGTTTTATTGGTTTTCCTGTCTGCCGACTGCATATTCTATTGTTTAGTTCTTAGTTGATCACCCTTCTTCGGTCATACACGACATGATTATGATTTTTAGGCAGTCATAGGATTGAGAGACTATGGTTTAGCCCAAAAAAATGATTAATATTACTTGTTAGATGATATGTCACTAGTCTGAAAGAAAGTCCAGAGGACTAAAACGTCTTGGCTCTTAATTAATACTCATATAGGTAAATAGGAATACATGATCCGTCGAATTATTAAAGGGGCACTAGAAACTTGATGAACACTCTAAGATGCAAAAACGATCACGACATTGCTATTGGGTACAATTTAAACAGAACAATAGTTGAATCTAATTACCCTGCTATTAGTATGTTAAGCATGACAATGGCACCTACCGCAATTCCCGCAAGCTCTCCCACCTATAGTTTGGCCTATGTTTTCCCAGTTGATACCTTGTCTTCTTGATGATTTTTGCATGTACCTGGACTATTGGATGATCTAGTCTAACAAGATCAATACAAGAGTTATGAGTAATAATATTTTTACCTATATGAGTGTGACTTTTCTATGAATCTGCCTGATCCATTTGTTCTTGAGGTGTCTTAGGTCTCTCCTCATTGTTTCTATTATTTTTGTTATTCTTCTTTTTTGAATTTGCCACTGTTCTTCCAGCTGATTTGGCTCTTCTTCTTGGTTTTGATGTTGCCCTCTCCAGACCCAACCTATGAGATTGCACTGGATATTCTTTTGTTGTTGTAATAAATAAACAAACCACTATATAATAAGGATCTAGCTACAAATTAAATAGGGGTGTGCGACTTTTTTCCAGTTAACATGTAGGCAAGTAGGAGTAGAGTAAATGCCTACAGCTCTAGAAAGAGGATTTCATTTTATTGTCTACCACTATGCAAGATGTTATGCACATATTGAGTTGTGCTTACGCTTCCAAATTCTTTTAGTTAGATTCTGAATGAATATCTGCAACAGTTCCTCATCCAGTTACTCTATGTTCTGGACTTCTAATTCATTCACCAAATAGGTCGGATCTGAGATGTAGTAGCTAATTTTATGATCTTGACATATTTGTGCTAGTAATTCTGGTTGGGTTGTTGTAGCTTCTGTCACAACCCTAACACTAGAGAGTATCTAAGTTTGTTAATGCGGAGTCGGTGTTTGTAAGCTAAACCTCTCTTATGGCATATTCTATATTAGACTTCAGCAAACCTAGGAAGAATGTGAAAGTTTTAGGTTGATGTCATATGAACAGTTTATTGTATGAACAACAAACCTATAAATGCAGGTAAGTGTTGTACTCCCAACAAACCTAGGAAAAATGATATCTAGTAATAGTATGACATTATTTGTTTCATTTCAGTTTATAAGCAAGTAAATTCTGACATATAATGCAAGATGTCTTATTTGTTAAGTCAGCTTGGTCACTTTGCCTAATTGACTTCTTTTATGGAGCAATTTAGATGCATCATGTACAAGTCTTGGAGAAGAACCTATAATGATGTACCATTCCCTTTGTCTTCATTGTTCCGTTACATTATTAATTTCCAAAACTTTGCTTCAAGCAATGCAGATGCACCATCTACAACAGATACATGCTTAACCTCGTACTGTCTCCTCATCCACCAGTCCTTTCACTTCCGTTTAGTAAGTTCCAGCAACATTTTGTTGGATAATTTTGACATTAGTGGGAACGGAAGACAAGTGAAATTATGAAACTTACTGCGAATATAAAAGAATAAGCACCCTCTTTCTAGAAAGTCTCTCTTCCAGATACCTCAAAAACTCTATTCTTGTTTCAACAGAATTTCTGAGCAGAAAAACCATGCATTGATTCCCACATATCCTTTTCAGAGAGTCACCGACATAGACTAATCGCTTTCCTCTCAAAAGCTCCAACATTTCTTTGGCATTCAACTTGAAAAGTGAAGTAATACTGTTTTACAAAAAGAACATTACCAAAATTAAGCCTAGCAATGCATAAAACTAAAAGAGGACAGACGGGTGCACAACTCATGTTATATGCAGGGTCCAGGAATATTACAATGCTTAGGCTTCCATCTAAAGTTCTGTTAACGATTATCAGGCTTTCCATTTTGATAACAATCAAATGACTCATCAATAAAAGCACAAGAACCATGTTCATACAAAGGGTTAGCATCATCTTTCACCCACATTCGATCAAAAACATCACAATGACTCATCACTTCCCACCAAGCCTCTTTTTTTTATCTCATTTTCTCCGAATTTGACAATAAATTCACCTTTTATCTCCCTTCCTCTTCTCTTTTACTAGTTGATTTACTTGAGGTGAGTATATTACCTCAAGTATTGATAATTGCACAGGACTAGCCCTCATACATTATATTGATTTGTTGAATTTTAACTATTGATTTGCAGTTTGAAGATTACAAAGAAAGAAACCGTAGTGGAAGAATATTGATAACAATTTCATGACTCTTGATATGGGCTTTGCAGGTTAGTATGTGTTTTATTGTTTTCTTTAATAGTATGGAGGTATTAGTCTTTAATAGTATAAGGGTATAATTCTTGTTTGCTATATTCATAGGTTATATACTTAATGGATAAAAGTTGGATAAATATATTGAATAGGCTTGATCCTTTTTATGAGAATGGAGCCAAAGAGATTCTTCATTTTGCATCATTGATAAGCCAGCTGCATCTGCAATATTGTGTCCATGTTGAAAGTGTCGTTATATGAAATTTGTTCGAAAAGATTTGATTGTTGAACATATTGTGGTTGATGGATTTCTAACTAGTTACTAAAGTTGGATTTATCATGGTGAGGAGTTATTTTCATCAAAATTGGTCAATCAGTTAGATAAAGGCGATGAGATGGAAGACATGTTACATGAAGCATTTGGAGTTCCTCCTACATCTAATTTTGTAGATATGGACACTAGTGGTGAAGGATTTGATGAGTCAAATCAACATAACATGGGTTTTGATAAGAAGACTGAAGAATTCTTTAGCTTGCTGAACGTGAGTTATATCCTGGAAGCAAGTATTCACTACTTTCGTTCCTTGTTCGTTTATTACACTTAAAGTGTCTCAATGGATGGAGTAACAAATCATTTTCCATGCTGTTAGAGTTGTTAGAAGATGTGCTTCAAGAAGGTGAAACATTGCCCAAGTCCTTTTATGATTCAAAGAAGATTATTAAAGGTTTAGGACTTGAATATAAAAATATACAAGCATGTCCAAATGATTGTATGATTTATTGGAATGAGACGAAAGATAGATCGTCTCGTAAGTTTTGCAAAGCTCCAAGATACAAACAGTTCATAGGTGTATCAGTTAATTCCAGTTCAGAAACATTAAAAATTCCATCAAAGGTGTTTAGATATTTTCCATTAATACCTCGACTTCAAAGACTATTTTTGTCGGCTAAAACATCTACTCAAATGAGATGGAATGCCGAAGGTCGCACTAGAGATGGGGTAATGAGACATCCTGCAGACAGTATTGCTTGGAAGAAATTTGATGAAGCGCATACAAATTTTGCTCTAGATCCTTAAAATGTTAGACTTGGATTGTCTTTAGATGGCTTTACTCCATTTAAGTCTATGTCTATCTGACATAGCACATGACCTGTTATCTTGACTCCATATACTTTGCCACCATGGTTATGCATGAAACAACCATATATGATATTATCAACTATTATTGATGGTCCTCGTGCACCAGGTAATGATATTGATGTCTGTCTACAACCCTTAGATGATGAGTTAAAACAATTGTGGGTTGTTGTTGCCACTTACGACGCATCAAACAATCACATGTTTCAAATGCGTGCAGCATTACTTTGGACAATTAGAGATTTTCCAGCGTTAGGTAACCTATCAAGATATGGTGTGAAGATTAGATATGGTTGTCCATGTTGTGTTACCAAAACTAAATCTACAAGATTGAAAAATGGGCGAAAATATTGTTTCATGTCTCATAGGGGATGGTTATCTCATGGACACAAGTTTCAAAAAGATAAAGTTGCATTCAATGGCCTTGTGGAATTAGATGGAGCACCTAAACAGTTGATGGGAATCGAGATTCTTAAGTAATTGAATAATAATAAAAATAAATTTGGTAAAGATCTATTGGCCAAATCTCGTAAAAGGAAATGGGATGATGTTGATAATTTGGTGCAAAATATATGGAACAAAAAGAGCATATTTTTTGAGCTGGAATATTGGAAAGACAATATGATTCGTCATAATCTTGATACCATTCATATTGAAACGAATGTCTTTGACAATATATGTTGGACATTATTGAATGTTGATGGAAAAGGAAAAGATAATCTAAATTCTCGTTTAGATTTACAAGAGATGGGGATCCGAAAAGCATTGCATCCTAAGAAAAAGTCTAATGGAAAATATTATCTTCCTCCTGCATGTTCCACATTGAGTAACACAAAAAAAGACATCCTCTTACAAGTGTTAAAAGATGTGAAAGTGCCAGACGGATATGCTTCATATATCTCAAGTTGTGTTGATCTCAAGCAATGCGCAATGATGGGTTGAAGAGTCATGACTGCCATATTTTAATGCAACAACTCCTTCCTATTGCCTTGCAGAATCTCCTGCCAGTGAATGTACTTAAGCCATTGATTGAATTAAGTAATTTCTTTAGGGGCATTTGTTCAAAAGATCTGAAGATAGGTGCCTTAGAAAAACTCCAAGATCGAGTTGCAATAACTCTATGTCATTTGGAGAGAATATTTCCTCCATCTTTCTTTGATATCAATGAACATCTACTTATCCATTTAGCTGAAGTTATGTTTGGAGGACGTTCACAATATCGCTCAATGTGGTTTATCGAACGGTATCATCTTGTTCCTTTTTTATCATACTTACAAGAAATTGTATTTGTATTCTAAAAAATGTATATTTTAGGTTCTTGCTTTGTCTTAAAAACTACGTAAGGAATATACGTTATCCAGAAGGTGCGATTGCAGAGGAATGTTGGATAGACGAGTTAATGACGTTTTGCTCATGGTATTTAGATGACGTCGAGACTAAGTCTAATCCACCTTTAAGAAATGATGTTTTATCTAATGAAACAACAGACCAAGAGGGTCATCAAACAAGTAGAGAGGAAGGATTTAAGCTTGATGACATTACACGTACTCAAGCCCGCCCACAAATATGTTTTATTTAATTCTACCTGCACAACTTCATATCGTGAGTAAGTATTAAATCATAATTTATACATAGTAATTAATTATTAAATAATTTTCCTTCAATTTTTTATTAAATAGGTATGTGTTTTACTTCCGTAGTGAACATATAAAAGAAATCAAGAAGGAAAATCCTCGTCTATCAAGACATAATGTGGATTGAATTCATAATGAAAGATTTCAACTATGATTTAGAAATCATGTCAGTATCAACTAGCTAAAATATTTTCTTATATATTACTATATAGGTAATTATAACTTTTAGATCACATCTTTATTTTTGAATGCTAGGTTGAGAAGATGCATATGGCTGGTGAAAAGTATCTGAGGATATTCAAACTTTAGCTATTGGCCCATTAATACAATCAAAAAGAATGACTGGCTATATATGTGATGGAGTTAGATACTTAACAGAGTCTCGTGATGTTAAGATAAAAACTCAAAATAATGGTATTATGTTAAAGGCTATCACTCAAAGTTATGCAAGCACAAAAGATAAAAATCTCATATTGGTAGAGGTTTCTTTTTATGGAATCCTCACAGACATAATTGAGTTATATTATTCCAAGAATATCAAGTTTGTATTGTTTAAATGTAAATGGGTGAACAATAACAAGGGGCTTATTGAGAAAGATAATTATGGATTTCCTCTTGTGAATTTTAATCATATACTCTATATAAGACATCAGTTATCAGATGTACCATTCATCTATGCTTCTCAAGCTCTACAAGTGTTTTATGTCGATCATCCTATGGAAAAGGAGTGGTGAATTGTTGTTAAACTTAAGCCAAGAGGTTTTTATGATTTAGGTGATGGCACACCAACAATTGACCGTAAGGAAGGAATATGGAGTTGTGGCTTGAACAACAATTGGATGACACAACATTTGAAACTGAAGAAGACATTGAATGGGTTAGAGAAGGAGTACCAGGATTAGAAATTGACCCAGAAACTTTGGAAAGTAATGAAGCATATGATGAAGATGACAACATATCTTAGTTTTTGTTACTATAGTAGTATAATCACTATTTCAGTACAATTGATTGTTGAACAATAATCACTTTGATGTTTTTACTCTTCATCAGCTGTTAAAATCTCATATGTTTATCTGTCTTATTATTTGACATGATAGTTAGATATTATTTTATACTTTTGTATAGTAGAAGCTACTTTAAATTTGGCAAGATTCATAACTGCTGAGGAACTTCGTTGAAATGGCAAGAAAAAGACAGAGAAATTCTAGTCAAGGTGAGTTGTTATATGATTTTTCGGAACAACAAATCAGAAGTATGTCAATGCCTCAACCACCCCAAAATTGGCCACAAAATGAAAGTGACGAATCACATCATATAGAAAATCTTCCAGGTATTAAATATCATGAAATTTATTCTTCCTTTCATAGCATAAAGTTTTTAGATAATTTTTATATAAATAATTAATTTGCCTCTTTGTATCTTTGATTATTTATAGATTCTAAGCAATAAAAACAATAAATCGGAAGTATGTCAATGCCTCAACTGGCCCAAATTGGCCACAAAATGAAAGAGATGAATCACATGATACAAAAAATCTTCGAGGTATTAAATCTGATGATATTTATTCTTCCTTTCATAGTATAAAGTAGTTAGATAATTTTTATATAAATAATAAATTTGCCTCTTTTTATCCTTTGATTATTTATACATTCTAATGAGAGTGAAGAGCAATCTAAGTGAACTAGGGGTCCCACTATGATGCACTCAGGATGGGGGAAAGATGGTGGAAATTTACATATTGAATTGAATGAACATGGTCAAGTTATTGGGTCAGAAGGAACTAGATTGAGTTCAAAACTTGGTGTGCTAGCACGAAATGGCATCTTAGCGCCACTGAATCATAAAGATTGGAGGCTTGTACCTAGTATGTACAAGGATAGAATATGGGCTCATATCAAGGTTCTTAGTATACACAAAACCTATATCCTAAGATGTTTTTGTTTTTATATTTTATTTTTAAAATGAGGTGTATTAAATATATGTACAGGAAAATACTGACACGACTGATGACATGAAGTGCATACTGATGATGTCATTTGGATCTAAATGGAAAGAATCAAAGCATGAAGCAAAAACCGTTGGATATGACCCATATAACATTGATATTGAGCGTTTAGCTCACTGTCCAGATAGAGTTGAAGAAGATCAGTGCCGTTCATTAGTTCATTATTGGAGCTCAAAAGAAGCAAAGGTATGTGCTAGACTTCTAATTCTGCATTTGCTCTACTAAATGAGAATTTCACAGAAGTTGTCAAAAATTATTAAAGTCGTGTTTCCCTGATTATACTTCCTATTGTAAAACAACTAGAAGTCCTTTCTGATTTGTCCCTTTCTTCTAATTGCCATAAATAATGTTGTTCTACATGTCCAGTTTTCCAACCTGTACAAAATGTTCTTGTATAGAAATTGATCGCACTTTGTGAAATTCAACTATGCTACTTTTTTATATTTTTTCTTGGCTATTTCTTTTATATATTCAATATTGTGCATGTCCTCTTATATATTGTTGTATTCAAATTTCTAGGAAAAGAGTGAGAGAAACAAAGAAAGTCGAAAAAATTTATTATGCCACACACATCAGGGAGAAAAAGTCATTCTCAAATTATAGACGATGTACGAAGTAATCACTATTTATTTTCTATAATCTATATATTAAATAATACTTAACGTGAATATTTAATGTCAATCTCTTACTATTCAAACAGATGACAAAGATGAATAATGCTATAAATCCAACTCGTATTGCGGTGTTCAAAAAAACTCACATTAGAGAAAATAAACAACCAGTAAATGAGATAGCTGGTGAAATTATGGTAAACTCTTACTCTTTAAAAATATATAGGTATCTTCTTTCTATGACAATTTTTTTTAAAAACTTCTCATTACTTTACCTTTCTTTCAAAAAGAAACAAATGGATGATCTTGCCGAGGTGTATCCTTAGTTGAATGTCCCTGGAAGTGCTCCTAATGATGTGTACTCCCAAGTAATGGGATCAGACATTCATGGAATTGTCCGAACTCTAAGAAAAGAAGCACCTCCTAGCTTAGTATATGGCCCCATCTATAAACGATCTCAGGCTGAAAAAAGAGATTTTAATTCAAGGGTTGAGATGGAAGTTCAAAAAGCTACCTCAGCTATTAAAATTGAGATGACAAAGAAGATGTATGAAGCAAAAAAAGAGATGGAAACGATGGATAAAAATTTGTTAGAACCGAAAGAGGAAGCAAAAGAGAATAACAAAGTGATGGAGAGAAAATTATCGAAAGCAAAAATGGATATGAAAGAAATTATAGCGTAAAAAGTGAAGGAATACAAGCATATGTAGAGTCTTTGGGAATTAATATTGATGCAAATTTAAAATCAGAGCAGGTGAAATATATGTGTTACTGACAAAAACTTACTTTTTTTAGATGAAAACTTAGTTTCTCTTAATTATAATAGTCTTCCTCTTTTGCAATAGGTTCCTGATAACCCACTTGAAGATTGTCAACAACCATCATCACTTGTTCCAGGTGTTCACACAAGAAAGGTTAGAGAAAATTTCATTAAAATTTTGAATTTTATTTTAATTGCGTAAATCCTAACATTTATATGATCACGATATCAACTAATTCCTCTTTCTTGTTTACTATGGATTAATCAACAAACTGTTAATTGCGCATCATGTACACACAAACAGTCTAAGTGATCATGTTTTTCTTTTGGTTATTGTTGTTGTTGTTTTTCAGATGGTATAGTGAAATTATAAACTGTGTTAATTTATCATATTATTTCTAGTTTTCACCACAAAAGCTAAAATACCTAAAAATACACACTCCAAACAGAAGCCTCGAAACCCAAACCAAACATCACAATAAACCAAAAGGACCCATCCGTAGCTGATGGAACTGATGGAATTTTGATCCGACATCAGAATATTCGGATGTTGACATAAGTCACAACTTTAATGCGTTAAGCCTCCAAAATTGAAAAACTTGCACCAAAGACTGTGTGTCCTGATCATACTCATCCTCAGAATGCATCAATTCATAATCTGTATTTCTGGGTTACTATGTTCATTTTTAGCAACTTGAACTGTACCTTTTTCTCCTTATTCTCTTATGTCCCTGCTTCTTGTTGTTGACTTCTTTTAATGGCATCTGTCTTCTTCTTGCGTAGTTTGCCCTGAGATTTGTTGTTGATAGTTTACCCTTGGTCTGTGCCCCCACTATCTTGTATGTTTTGTTCCTATTCTCTCTAATGAAAATTCTTTTTTCTGACTCTTTTTCTGATTCCTTTTCTGAGTGTTATGAGAAGTATTAAGATTCCCCTGTTGATCATTCTGTTTACTGTGTCCCTAACCAGAAACCTTTCCCTGATGGATGAGGTGATTGTGCTGGTTCTCTTGTGTGGTTTGATGAGAAGTGGTAGCAGAATCTCTAGGGTCTTTGTTAGGGTCAGAGTAAAAATTCTCATGTACGTCATGATCCAGAACCCCCCCCCCCCTTTTGGATACCCCTTCCTACAAGTTAATGATCTCATTCAACCCTCCATCTAACACTCCAATAGCTTCCACATAGTTAAACAATTATATAAAGGGGTGAGGGGTAATGGGAGCATTGAGTCAATACATGCGATCTTAGAGGCCTTTGTATTTCCTTCTTTGTCCATACCTGCAAGTACATTAGTCATAGAGGGACGATTTTGTGATATAGGGGTTGGTAACACAGAATCGATTGAAAATGTAGGCACCAGGTCAGAACCATTTATTATTGTAGTGATGAAGTGTTTTCCTGACTCTGCCAACTCCCACGCCATATATGCAACTGCACAACACTAACACAGTAAGGATAAAGAAAGGAAAAACACATCAACACATTGGAATTCATAGGCAAAGATGTCAGAGATGCTAATTATCAAGGAGACACTAGAAATGTATCTGATAATAAAATTGTCGGCACAACACAAAATGGAAAAGAAACTATTATATTATACAGCCTCAACATATCCAAAATCATTAGAGTAGCACTTCTAGAACAAGAGTCATTTCCTCAATTTTATAAATACCAAAAAATCAAAATGACTGAATCAACAGATCACCACACTAATAAAGATTGAATAACTAGTGCAAATAGTTTAGAGTACTAAACTACTAATAGAGCATAAAAAAGTACAAAGTCTAAACCAGGTAGAAAAGTCCACTTCCTTCCTTATATAAGACCGCAGTCAAGTAAAGGAGGTTGAAGATTTCACTTTCTTCCTGGTGAAGGGATAGAGATGTAGACTTTTTCAAGAATTTCACTTGTTTGCCTATGTTTTCCCGACTGTCGCCTTGCCTTCATGATGATTTTTGCATGTACCTAGACTGTTTGGCAGATCTTGTTCTACAATATCAATATAAGAGTTATGAGTAATAATATTTTTACCTATATGACTGACTTTTCTGGGAATTGCTTGTGCAACTCCAGTTAAGTTTGTTTAATATTCCTGTACATAACTCTAGTTAGTTAAATATGAGTCTAATCTATGTGAGCAGACCTACTCAACAGTTATTTAGAATGTTCTTACCAAGTTGGCTTTATCTTTAAAGAGTACCAATTTGGTGAAGTACTTTGCCTCGGGCTACTTCAATTGTTATATTCAATATGCAAATATTAGTTGTTTCTACAACATTTGTGATGCAAAATATCTTGTCTGAATTTCCAAAAATTAAGAACCAATTATAAATCTAAGTTGCAGATGCTAGATGGTTGCTCGTGCTTTACATAGAGTATTACTTAGGGTCGATTACAATTCTATGATTGGCTTTTGTTGTCCTTTTCCTACTCTCTTTTTGATTCTTTGACTTAGCTACACCGGTATTTCTCAAAATTATAGATCATGTGTACTTCTGGTTGTCTTTTTCTTGATCAAAACCAATCTCTGTTTATTTGAGATGTAAGAAATGTAAAGTTATTATTGTTTGAGAGCCTATAGTCCCAAGTACAACCATGAGATAACATCCACTGTTTCCCTTAAACCCATCCAAATTATTTTTTTCCTTGTCCAGGAAATTAGTCAAAGCAAATAGCATGATTCCTCCGTATTTGTTTATTACCAGATAATTCTGGATGTAATTTTGTTCAGATGTTTCCAGGTTTGTTTTTTGGTGTTTGAGTAGACCCAGTTTGAATATTGATTTATTAATAATGTGCAAAAATGAATATGTGACACTGAACTCTCTAAATGTTGTTACTGAATCAGTCGTTGTGAAGTTATCACTGGAACAAATTATAGATATGTTTGTGCAGTTTGGAATATGTATTCAGTTCTATGAACTCATTGCATGTGACTGAAAAAGGTGGTTAGTTCTAGAGATTGCACATGCATGTGGATTGTGTGCTCCTACTTTTCCTCTTTCGGTATTTGTTCTTTTTGGAAGTGGTCCATTGAGTTAAAGTTCATTGTAGGGGATTGTGATTCACTCTACTGCTTTACCTTGTGACTACTCCTTCACATTTCAGTAATATATATGAAGTGATTATCTCTTAATTTCTACTATCCCTTCTACCTTCCTCCTTTATATTCTAGAAAAGAACATATATTTATGGATGATGACTAATTCATGGGTTGGGGGAAGATATCCTTTATGGTCATTTTCTTCTGGAAAAGGAAATAATTTAACTGAATATGTAAATCTGGTAAGGTATTTATTGTTTATTGTGTGCTATATAATCTGTGTGCGGGAGTTTTTAGCTTATTATAATATGAGTTCTTACAATAAATAACAACATACACAATGTGAATGCATATTAATGCTATCACACTGTTAGTTGCATTATAAGATGTTTGTATCAAGCACATCTTGTCTTTGGTTCTAGCCTGTATTTTGTGATGCTTATGGACGGATAGGAACAAAAGATGTTTTGATGGCACCCCAACTCCCATCTCTACCTTTCAAGCAAATTGTTTGATTACTCTTTTTGGTTGGGTTAATCTCTCTCCTGTACTTAGTGTTGATTCTTCCCTAGAATTTATCAGCTCCATAGATCTCTGTTGTTTGCTCTTTAGATAACTTTTTTTGCCTTTTTGGGAGCTGATATTTCTTTCTTTTGTAATGTTCATCTGCTTGATGCTTTGTTAATGACATTCTTCTTACTTCATCATAAAAGATATTTGTATCTTTGTCCCAGCACCATATGTTAGCTATTTAGATAGCTTTTATTGCCTTTTTGGGAGCTGATATTTCTTTCTTTTGTAATTTGTGCATCTGCTTGATGTTTTGTTAATGACATTCTTCTAACTTCATCAAAAAAGATGTTTGTATATTTGTCCCAGCACCATATGTTAGCTATTTAGATAACTCTTTTTGTCTTTTTGGGAGCTGATATTTCTTTCTTTTGTAATCTGTGCATCTTCTTGATGCTTTGTTAATGACATTTTTCTTACTTCATCAATAAAGATATTTGTATCTTTGTCCCAGCACCATATGTTAGCTGTTTAGATAGCTTTTTTTGCCTTTTTGGGGCTGATATTTCTTTCTTTTGTAATCTGTGCATCTGTTTTATGGTTTGTTAATAACATTCTTACTTCATCAAAAAAGATGTTTATATCTTTGTCCCAGCACCATATGTTAACTGTTTAGATTGGTTTTTTTGCCTTTTTGGGAGCTGATATTTCTTTCTTCTGTAATCTGTGTATCTGCTTGATGCTTTGTTAATGACATTCTTCTTACTTCAATGAAAAAGATGTTTGTATCTGTGTCTCAGCACAATCTAATTGTTTTGCTAAAGCAATCATGTATCTTTTTTTGTTCCCTTATGGAAAAATTGGCACACTTATGTATTCAATGGAATATTAAGTTTTGTATTTCATAAAGTATCAAAATAATTAATTTAATGTTTTTTCTCAGGCTACCATGATCAAGAAGACTGAAACTACCGTAGTTGGCACAAATAAAAAGAAGTGGGTATGTTTGAAAAAAGCTACAAGATCTTTCATTTCTTTCAAAAGGTGAAAAATTTCATGTATATAATTACTGCTTTTGCATCAATTCCTTAATATTTTTGTTTTTAGAAAAATTCAATTAGTCATTTTTGATATCCGAAATTGTTCTAGTTAATGGGGATCTAAAACCTATTATTATATAGTTATAAATTTTCTTATGTGCATTTCTTGTGCAGAATTTTTAAGGAAATTGAGGTCAAGTATCGACTACAACATGCTTGACTTTTGGATTGATGATTTCATAAAGATTTATTGCAAATGTCACAGGTAAGTGTCTTGAAATTTGTTTTACCAACATTTAATTTAAATGTCAGAAATTTAAATGACATTACATAAATGTCGAAAAAATAAATGTCATATATCTCATATCGACATTTACTTAAATGTCAAAAATAAATGTCATATATTTCATACCGGCATTTACGTAAATGTCAAAAATAAATGTCATATATCTCATATCGACATTTATTTAGATGTCAAAAATAAATTTCATATATATCTCATACCGACATTTACCTAAATATCGAAAATAATTGTCATATATCTCATACTGACATTTACCTAAATGTCGAAAATAAATGTCATATATCTCATACTGACATTCATCAAAATGTCAAAAATAAATGTCATATATTTCTTATCGACATTCACATAAATGTCAAAAATAAATGTCGTAATAATCTTACCCACATTTACATATATGTTGCAAAGTAAATGATACAAATTCTTTTCAACATTTACATAAATGTCACAAATTCTTCCCGACAATTACCTAAATGTCGGAAAAATCCCTAACATTAAAATATAAGACATTTGGTCCAAATATAAAATAAATGTCGGTAAACAAATTTGTAACATTTAAACATCATAATACGACATTTAGAAAATGTCGTTGTATCTCCACTTTCTTGTAGTGGTGGACGACTAACCCCGCCGAAGGTGCCGCGAACAAAAAGGTTTTCAAGGCCAAACGCTTTAAAATTACAAAATCTTTCTTATTCTCTTAGTTATAACCCCGTGTATTCTCACCCGATCTTTATATCATCCAATTTTTACTATTTTTCCTTGCATTTTTCTGTGATCTCTTGCTCGGAATTGGAATACTTTGCCGCTTAGCTTTTCTATTTCTCAATTTGGCTTACAGGTTGGTTTTTCGAGCCCCATACTTTATTTTGGTGGTTAAACTCAAATGCAATAGGTAAATATATGTTGATATTTGTTGGGTAATTGTTTGAATTGTATTTTATATGTCGGATTGCCTGTATTGTGTTTAAACTTTTACCTAAATGCTTAAATCGATGATTTCCCATGATTTGTGCATTGGAATTAGTCCTAAAATGTTGGGTTGCGCTTATCTTGTATTGGGTCTAGTTGGGTAAAGTCTGAGTATAACCAAATTGTGCCAAATGACGTACTTTTCCCAATGATTGAGCGTTTGACGTCATTCGTAAGGGCAAAAGTCGTGATGGCCATGTTTGGCCAAATCGGGGGAAGATTGAGTACCCCGAATGCATGGGTCATATGGGTTTGGTACTAATTGCATGGTGTGTGTGTTTGATTTTGATTCGGGGGCCGCAGGATTGATTTTGGGAATAGGGTTAAAAAAAAATGCATGTTGGGCCAGTTGGCGAGCTGAGTCGAGCTCGCCGAATGGTTCGGCAGTTCACCGACGTCACCTATTGAGCACCGTTAATTTCATGTTTTGGTTTAGTTGATTCTGTAACTTTCGACGGGAAGCCTGAGCTCGCTGAGTTCACTCGGTGACTCACTGAAAGGTTCCTTAGATTGCTCTTTCCGTGCCCCTACCCTTTAAAATACACTATAATATTCGGCGGACACTACAAGAAAAACGGCTAATAGGGACCAGGAAAATGGTCCCTAAAGGTACCATTCTGGTCCCTAAATACCAATAGGGACAGGAAAAACCCGTCCCTACCGGCTCCGTCGCTAAAGACTTATAGTGACGGGATTTTCGTACTGGTCCTTGAAATGCTTTTACGACTAGTATAATTCTAGTCCCTAAAACCTTTTAGCGACCACGTTTCTGGTCCTTAAACACTAATTTCAAGAATAGCTGAACTAGTCTTTAATACCTTGTGGGACCAAAAATCTGGTCCTTAAAGAGTTTTAAGGACTGAAGCAATACTCGTCCCTAAAAGTGACTTTACATTCTCGCCACAAATAATTTATTTATAATATGATATTAAAGACGATAATACATGCTTATTTTCGAAGATATTATAAAATTTTAAATATAGATAATCAAATGCATATAAACAAAATTATCGATCGTATTATTTAAAACAATAGATTACCGTGGCATGTGCATAATGAATTACAAAAAATTAGTCACAATACTATATTTATTCAACTCATTAGCCAAAAAAAGATAACATCTCTAAATATATAATGAAATATTTTGCCAAACTATCCAAGCGAAGGATGACTGATTTGACAAAACTTGTTTAATGTTTTCAAACTTGCATCTCGACTTGTAAACTGAAATATCCAAATCCTGTGGAACGTACAAAATAAAATTTTCTTAGAAAAAAGAATAATATGCACAGCCAAATCACACAATATACTTAATTGTAGACATAAAATAAGATATTGCAATCTGGAATTTTTGTTCCTAGTTACTCTGCAACTTCCATTAATACAACATATTTTCATAACAAAAGAAGAAAATTTGATAAAGTTACTGCTAATACTCAATCATACATAAGATTTCAAGCAACATAAAGATACGTAATGGCAAGGAAAGGAACAAGAAGGACAGTGAGATGAACAAGTGCCATGGGAAAACAAAAGAGGAAAGAAAGGAAAAAAGTTATAGTTCTTTTCAACAATATGAAGTACTTTTTCTATAATAAGAGTAAGATATATAAAAGAAAGACCTTAGAAAGGAAATAAGAGTAGAAAAATACCTGAGGAAATCCAAAAGCACAAGAGTAGACATTAGAGCTTAACACAGGTAAAATAGAAGTCCATATCAAGCAGCAACTATCGATGAGCTAGAATCATAAGAAAAAAAGTACGGTGATATGAAAAATTTGAATGATGAATGATAGCAGTACAACCAACAATACTTGAAACAAACGAATTAACTTTTCTATAGTTTACTTTGCAAAAGTTAATTCTTGCATTTCTCATCATCTTATGTTCACTTTAATATGAGCAGTTGCTATATTTCTGAATTGTCTACAAGAATAAGTGGACAAGAAGAAGTCAAGAAATGGCAGAATGAGAAATAAACTATCAAGGATGCTATTCAAGGTTTTAGTACAACACCATAAGATATCCTAGTCATTTTCTATGTCTTTTATAGCAGTTTATATAAGCTCAAGTTTAGTGGAACTACCAAAAATTGATAAAAATCTAATTATGTACACATGCTATGTACATTGTCAATCAATAGATTGATACTTTGCGGTAAGTCATTCAATAACATCACAAAATGAACAATTAACTAAATTAGCGGCAAATTCTATAAACTAAATTTGGATATATTTCTTCTCTCACTCTATAATCCTAAAGCAATTGTGAATTAAGCACTGTGAAATTTGGACAAACTGGAGAAATTGCAGTAAAACAAAACATTGGTGTAGCTTTCACAAAAAAAATAGAGTTCAAAGGTTATGACCATCTGAAAGACAGTAACTGAATCACATTTCTAACAGGTACTCCTAAATCTTCACCCAAAAATACTTTAAGGGAGGGATATTATAAGTTTATCAGTCATACAGTCCCTAAATTAGCTTCAGCTAAATATTCAAGGGATAAGAATGTTATATCCAACATATTGTTTTATTCAAGAGGTATGTATTTCAATAATCAACAAGTAGACAAGTTAGGGGATGGGATTTACACAGTTGATATGCAAGCAACTGTGTGTTAAGCCGCAATAAGTTAAGAGTCTTCAAATATAAGATGTTGTGAATATGATGTTAGCCTTAAAATCTTTTAATGCACTCTTAAGTTCCTTCAATACAAGAAGAAACATCAAATACTTCAAACAAGAGAGCAAAACGAAAATGAAAATGTAAATTCCTACATTCTAGACTCTGTACTAGGTCCTCACTAGAAACACCACTGATTGCATTTCCTATTGTGGAGATTTAAGAATATCTCAATTTTGAGCTCAGCCAACCCAATAGTGACCCCTTAACATGGTATGATATTATTTCTTTTTGGACAAAATCTGCACTTTTCCCTAAGAGTCTTAACATTTAGGAATATCACTAACATAAGTGTAGGTTTTATTTCTTATCACTTTCGATATTTGACAACTTTTTTCAACAACCAACGTCATCTGTCCCCAGAATAATGTTCCAAGAAAGTTACGAGCATATGTATCCATAAGGACAATTTCTTAATATAATCAAGAAATCCTAGAAATCATTTATCGAATGGAGATAAGTTAACTAATCAAATTTGAAATTTAGGAGCCTATTTTCAAATGTAGAGAACTTGTTGAGCCACATTATTTCAAATAACATGAATTGCAAGAACCTATTCAGATTAATGGCTATGATTTAACAGCTAGACAATCACCACATGAAAAGGAGAGTGTTAACTTCATGATGCTTTTAAAAACATAAACTTTGAAGGACTTACCATAAGCATAGAGAGAAAAATATACATGCAACTAGGGAGCGCCCCTGTTATTCTAACGCTGCGGAAGATCCAAAAAGTTTTTCAAAACCTTAGGCATGGCAGGTCACTAGAGAAGGCTAAGTTGATTCCATAATATGACATAGCTTCCAGCTGGCATAACAATAGCAACAACAAGTGAAGAATAGAAAACAAATGAGGGTTTGAAACTGGAGAGTGTAGTATACTCTTGACAAACATATAAATAAAACCAACATATTCACAAGAAATCACCTTGTTTAATTTCTGAAAATTGTACTGAATAAAACAAAATAACCAACAAGGATAAGATCCTAAACTGTTTTCTAATACTTGGACCAAATTCTGAAATTTTTGTAAGTTGAGATCAGCACGAACATAAAAATTATTCAAGTCTAATTCACTCCCAAAGACCGTGATCAAACAAAAAATTCAAACTTGTTATCCTCTTTAGAAATCATTTTCCTTAATCAAACAAGAAAAACTATTACGAAGATCTTCATACAAGAAAAACTGATTTTGGTAAATCTCATTTAATTCACACAAAACAACAAGTTCCAAACTTATAGACAAAATGAACTGAGGCAGAGAACATGGAGATTAAACACAAATGGAAATGTCAAGTTGATATTTTAAATAAACAGGAAAAAAGGATTAAATAAAATTCATATCTAAAGTGAGAAACTAAAAAAGTAAAAAAGTAACAAGTTCATGTTTAAATGACATGAACAAAACTGTAAGAAACATCAACTCATGCTTCACACACAAAACTAAAGTGAGGCTAACACCTCATTTCCATGATTACATTAAACCAAACAAGTTATGAACTATCCAAAATTGAATAAAAAAAAAACTATCACAATGAAAAAGGGAGAACGACCTCTTTTGATGCAAAAACTGGAGTGTCGAATCGAGATTTTTTCTTCATTCTATCTCGTCTTAGAACCAACAGAACTCACACTAAATGGGACAAATAATAAAAGGGACTAAATAACCGAAAATACAATCATCCGCTCTAATCTCTTGAATAAAACTCCATGTTCAGCAAAGCAAATGAATTTCAAGTTTTAGGGGTGTAAAAGTCATA
The DNA here is from genome assembly GCA_029582645.1 of Solanum megistacrolobum. Lineage (NCBI taxonomy): Eukaryota > Viridiplantae > Streptophyta > Magnoliopsida > Solanales > Solanaceae > Solanum > Solanum megistacrolobum. Next base: position 18,548 of record JAJOON010015666.1, on the reverse strand, counting down.
TCCAATAATGAAGAGGAGTTCAATATTTATAAAATAAAATACTAGGGTTCAAACTGAAATGATGTAGGAAGCACGAATTTGAAATCCAAATTCAAAGGTTGAAGCTATTCAAACACCTATTTGTTGTTAAAAAATTGGATACTTTAAAAGGAAAATAAGAAGAATAGGAAGTATTACTCCAGTAAGATTACCATGGTGCCAAAACAAGGGGAAATTTCCTGGAAGATGAAGCCGATTGATAGTCAAAATTGATATTACCTTCATTACCATAGTAGAGGAAATTAGGAGGGGATAACACAACAATGAAAGAAATTAAGGATGGGCAAAAGAAATTGTTACTTTTATTGAGAAAATCAGTAAGTAAATGGCAATGAAATGCCATAGATGGAGATAAATCGCGACTTTGGTCTTAGGGTTTTGGAGAGACGGCCTATTTTTATTTCTTTGATCCTTAAAATACTTTAATTTGTTTTTTCTTTTAACTCTTTTAGTGGTTAAATAAATTGGCTTCTTTATCCCACACAATTTAGAGCATTAGTTAGTGGCCAAGTGTTCATTGTTTTACGGACCAGATTTATTCTTTTCTCTAAAAAAGAAATAAAATTGACAAAATAGGGACTAGAAAAAAACTTCGTCTCTATAAATATACCTTTAGGGATCAGCAAAAAAATATGTCGCTATAACCATACTTCTAGGGACCAGTTTTTTGTCTTGCCGTAAAATAATGGTCCATAATAAGCCATTTTCTTGTAGTGGGACTAGTCTAAGCTCGCCGATTGGTGTCGGCAATTCGCTGAAAGGCCCAGAGCATCACTAACATGCCTTAATTCTGGAAATTTTTAAAGCTGGTCCTTTCGGAGAGCTCCATCCGGCTCACCTAAGTGACTCGATGACTCACCGATTGGTTCGACAAGTCTTTCTACAATTTGATTTCTGCAATTTTCTTGAATTATTCTAACTCTTTTTTATGTGTGTTGTAGATATGGCTAGAATCAATTTGGATGAGAGTGGTATGTCGCCCCGAAAAAGGGCACGAGGTATTGTGATTAATAAAGAAGCAGTTGCTTCCACCACAAAGAGCAAGAAAGCACCTCCAAATAGAGGCAAGGGCAAGGGCAAGGAGCCCCGTAGTTGAGAGACCGGAGCACAACTCCGGAAGTGATGGGGTGTCTTTTAGTTCTTAAGCTTCATTCTCTGAGCCTCCGGATGATCAATTAATACAGACCCGATGAGCAGAGATTCGTGCAAAAGCTCGTCGTGCTCCATCTAGAATCTTAAAGTCAACCCCTCCTGCTGTAAATTCAGTGCCATCTCTTGCACATGCGGTGGTTCCAAAACCGCAAGTTCAGGGTCCTCTTCCCTTGTTAGTTAATCGGTTTAAGGCTGATGGATTGAGGAACATTCTAGAAGAAAGGGGGTTGTCCACAGATGGTTTAGTAGAGAGATACCCAAATGTGTGGGGCACTCTCCAGTTCCACAAGTTTGAGTTCTTCACCAGGCCCCATGGCCTATACATTCCTACATGGGTCTGGGAGTTTTATTCTGCTTAAAGTGTCCTGGTACCAAAGGGAAAGAAGAAGGCCAGTGCCTTCAGACTGGTAGAGTCTATGATGGTCTGAGGGAGGATGGTGAGATGTAGCAGCAATGATGTTTTTGATAGGGTTGTAGGTTTTGAGCACGAGTACCAGATGATGATTACTTTACAGATTGTGCATGACCAGAAGGGCTGGCTTGCTCGCCTAATTTCTGACACCACCCCGAGGTGGATAGAGGTCGGGGCACCCATCGAGAAGAAGGATCTGAACGTAGCAGCTCGATATTGGTTTGGGTTCATCAGTAACTTTATCAAGTCTGTCACACAATGAATCAATTTTCCACCACCCAAAGGCGACCTGTCTCAGAGCCCTCATAGCGAGGAAGAATCTGAACATGAGGTTAATTATAGAGCAGGACATGGCCATGTGGGCCAAACAGCGCCAAATGTCCCTTCCATTTCAAGTACTCATTGTAGAATTATGTCGTTGGGCTGGAGTTCCTCATGTCGAGAAGTGGGATGTTGAGATTACACCCACATCCTCCACCGGCATCCGGCGCATAGAGGCCGATTACACACGGGAAGAGGCGGATAGTAAGGGAGTGGCTCTAGTGGATATATCCCCGGAGATTGATATTAATTCTTTAGTTGTAGAGGCAGCCTTTCCTACTCCAACCTCTGGTCCTTGAGGTACATCTACTTCCATTCCTACCTAGGCCCCGAGTTCTTCTGCTACCTCCCAGCTTCGTAGAACCACTTCTAGTACCACTACCACGAGGAATCCAATCACTTCAACTATTCTTCTCAAGATGGGACACCTATCCCATTTTATAGATGTGCGGGATTCTTGGTTAGAGACGGAGGTGCCTTGGATGATTGAGATAGATATTACTTCTTTGCTGAGTCCTCAAATGGTTTCTATTGATTCCCTCTCAACGAGAGTTAAGGTTTGTGAGAGAGGGCATGGTGTTTCTACTAATGTTACATCTTTGAAAGCTGATGTTTCTGAGTGGAGGAAGGATATGGACCAGCTGAAGTACACATACATCACTTCCCTATTTAGGACGGTAGAGATCCCCGATGATCCGAGTGCTGCGATTCCAGCTTGAGCTGAGATACCTCCGGCTACCACCGGAGATAATATGATAGAGGATGTTGGTGCTGCTGAGTATGAGGCTGAGATCGATGAGGAAAAGCTTGGGAAGCGAGATGCAGTTGTTTATGAGAATGTGGCTGACTTAGAGGGTTCTATTTTTGAGACAGAACGACAGGCCTTCCTCAGAGACACTACTATGGTAGGCCCCAGTAGAGCCACAACTTGTGTTCCCCCGGGAATTGATGCCCTGAAAGACGAAGTGACAGAGTAAACAAGATCATTTTTATACCTCCCTCTGTGTCGTTTTTATTGATTATTTTTGTTTAGTTGCATTTGAAAACAACTTCTTTTCTTTTATGGGTAGGTTGAGGTATTTGCATACCTACCTCATGTGCATGTATTTTGTTTGTGAATATTGTGTTTTGTGATCCATATATGTGTTTTGATCTTGATTCTTGTGGATATTTTAGCTTGTGGTTCCTTGTTTTCATTGGAAATGGTTTTGAACCTAATTTCAAATTTTTTGCCACCTTTATTGTGTGTGATTGTGGTTGTTTTGGTGGGAATTTGAGTATCGGGTGTGATCAGTACCGATGACTTGAATAGTGCTCCTAATTGAACAAAATGAATGTGCATCTATGATGAGGCCAATGAAGTTGCATAGACAATGTGTGAACTTTTAGCATCTCGTTGTGACTAGCCAGTTATCGAATGAGTCTCTTGTGATGAAAATTGCACACTAGATAGAAATTGTGGAGTCTTGTTTGATATTGATGCCAATGCCTTGTGTGATCGGACTACTTTGAACAATGCGTGTGATGACACCTAGAATTTGCCCCGTTGGTCCAGTTGACTAAGAGATGAAAGCACTTGAAGTGATCTTAGGCAACAATTTTGAAGAGTGTAACATTTTGACAAGATAACTATTTTGTGGCCAACTATGTGAAATGTGTGAACCTTGCTTGAACCCTCTTGAGCCGGATCCTTTTCTTGGAAGAAACTTGAGAAATTGTAATCCCCCTTAATCCACTTACCCATAACTTTCATGAATTGTGGTTTCTTTCAATAGCCAACTTTGGTCAAAAGCCTAAGTTGGGGGTGTGGTGAAAAGAGAAGGAAAATAAAGAAGTGTGAGAAATTCCCCCTTGAGTAATGGTTTTGAAAAAGATGGAACCCCTCCATGTAAGAAAAAAGAAGAGAAAGGAAGAAAGCAAAAAAAAAGAATGAAAAAGTTGTCTAATAAAGTAGTGAAAGTTGCGAAAGAAATGGGATATCCGGTAGTTCATCTGAAGTTGAATAATGGGGTGGATTTTTAGCATGATTTAAATGTTAAAGAAAAAGAGGAAAAATGATGTTCAAACCACACTTCATGAAGGTAGAAGCCAATAAGCCTAAATGAACATACCTTTACACTCAGCGGCATTACAAGCCTTGAAAAGACCTTTGTGATATTGAGTGAGCTCAGACTAGTGTTAATTGGAAAATAAGGGCAAACCTATGGGTGAAGTCACACATGTGTTCATCTTTGTGACTGTGAGAGTTGTAAGTGATTCTTGAACTTTAAATTGTTGAAACATTGTGTGTGAATATGGAATCATCTTTCTTGTGAGGGCATTTGAGTACCTTTGTTGAACTTGAACTTGAATTTGAAGCAAGTACTGTGAACTTGAGAATCTTTGATAATGGTGAGTCACAATTTTAATCTTTGAGTGCACAATTGATAATTGCATGAGTAAGTTGAACCTTGTTGTGTGCATTCATGTTGAGTCTTATGCTACACTATTTGGGATATCCCTTTTGAACTATAGATCTTGAATTTTACTTGAGAACCAACAAAAGTTTAAGTTCGGGGTGTTGATGAGTCCGAGATTTGGACTTATTTGGGACCTTGTTTATATAGATTTAGAGTCCTCAAATGCGTAATTTGTGGCATAAACTGATGTTAAAGCCTTAATTTATTGGTATATGGATTGAGGAGCAAAGCAAGGACACTAACAAGCAAAAAGAAACAAAACAGACTGAAGAAGCGAAGAAAGGCTAGCCTGAGGATCGCCAAGAGAACTTAGCGTGTCGTCGAGTAGCTACTTTGACTGCCTTAAGTTCCAGTGTGCCAGCCCTGAGGGAATAAACCAGGTCGGTGATAGAAAAGGGGCAGTCGGTGAATCACCGAGCATTTCCGCAATGTAAAGAGATATCTCCCAAATTTAAAGGACTTGAGGATTCCATGTGCTAAGGCAGAAAGGCGATAAAAGAGAGCAATGGGCGTTTCGCCGAGTGGTTCGGCAAACCTAACTTACCTCACCTAATTTCCCTTCGTGGCTTACTTTTGTTGACTATAAATTACATTTTGAACAATTCATTTAGAAAGCGAAATTAGTCTAGATCATTTTTCTCTTGAGTTTTTCATAGTTTCTCAGTAGACTTGAAGTATTTTGGAGATTTAATTCGGAGATTTTGCAAGTGGGTTAATGATTTTCTTCGATTTGAGCATTCTAAAGGCTAAATTACTCTGACGGAGTTGATGGTTAATCGATTTGTTAACTGTTTTTACTCTTTCATGATGTTTGGCTAAAACCACAATTCTTGGGGTGTGATAATGTGATTAGGTGTTGAATTAGTTTGTGGGTATTGTCAATTACTAGTTTAAATGCTACATTGAAGTAGGTTTAATCAATAATTGTGGTTTAATTTAGGAATTGTAGTTGCAAATGCAGTTCTAATTTTGCCTTCTTAGCTTGCTCGAGAGAGAGGTTATAAAACTATCATTATTGATTAATGACTTGTAGGTATTGGGTTAAGCTGGGTTCAGCTGGAGAGAGTGAATCCTAAACCCAATCCCTACCCCTCTAGCTCGAGAGAGTTGATGAATTAAAGTATGGGTTGTTCTTCATTGCTATGCTTATTAATGTTCGGAATAAATCACCTGATTTGGGATAAAAAGGGATTAGAGGGTGCCATGTTTGAGATAGCCCGACAACCCTCCTTGAGAGACACTACTATGGCAGGCCCTAGTGGAGCCACAACTGATGATACACCGTGCAATATTGCCCATCCTCAGAGTGTTACCCCGGGCATTAATGCCCCGACAGACGAAGTGACTGAGTAGATACGATTAATTTTTTACCTCTCTCTCTGTTGTTTTTATTGATTATTTTTGTTAAGTTGACTTGGAGGACAATTCTTTTCTTTTGTGGGTGAGCTGAGGTATTTCCATACCTACCTCTTCTAATTTTGTTTTGTTTGTGAATCGTGGGTTTTGTGATCCATATATGTGATTTGATCTTGATTCTTGTGGATGTTTTAGCTTGGGGTCCCTTGTTTTGAACCTAATTTAAAAAAAATTTGCACCTCTATTGTGTGTAATTGTGGCTATCCTTGTGCAAATTTAAGTATCGGTTGTGATTAATACTGATGACTTGAATAGTGTTCTTAATTGAATGAAATGAATGTGCGGCTACGATGAGGCCAATGAAGTTGCATAGACAATGTGTGAACTTTTAACATCTCATGAAGTGTAGTTTGTTTGATAGCCAACTTAGGCTTTTGGTCTAAGTTGGGGGTGTGGTGAAAAGAGAAGGAAAATCAAGAAGTGTAAGAAATTCCCCCTTGAGCAATGGTTTAGAAAAATATGGAACCCCTCCATGTAAAAAAAAATAGAAAAGAAGAAAGGAAAGAAAGAGAATGAAAAAGTTGTGAAATAAAGTACTGAAAGTTGCAAAAGAAATGGGGTATCCCGTAGTTCATGTGAAGTTGAATAATGAGGTGGATTATGAGCATGATTTAAATGTTAAAGAAAAGAAGGAAAAGTGATGTTCAGACGACACTTAATGAAGGCATCAGCCACTAAGTCTAAATTACTATAACTCTACACTCAACCCCGTTACAAACCTTGAAAAGACGTTTGTGATCTTAAGTGAGCTAAAACGAATGTCTATTGGAAAATAAGGGCAAATCTATGGATAAAGTCATGCATGTGTTCATCTTTGTGAGTGTGAGAGGCATAAGTGAAACCGAAACTATAAGTTGTGGAAGAACAATGTGTGAATAGGGAATCTTTTTTGTTGTGACGGAATTTGAGTACCTTTGTTGAGCTTGAACTTGCATTTGAAGCAAGTATTGTAAACTTGAGTATCTTTGATAATGGTGACGCACAATTTGAATCTTTGAGTGCACAATTGATCATTGCATGAGTAAGTTTAACCTTCTTGTGTGCATTCATGTTTAGTCTTATGCAGCACTATTTGAGACATCCCTTTTAAACTACTGATCTCGTGTTATAATTGATGACAAGCAAAAGTTTATGTTGGGGATGTTGATGAGTCCGAGAATTCGACTCATTTGAGGCCAGCCTTGAGGGGAAGAAACCAGGTTGGCGATAGAAAAAGGGCAGTCGGTGAATCGCCGAGAAGTTCCGCAATGCAAACAGAGATCGCCCAAAGTTACATGACTTGAGGAAGCTGAGAGCCAAGGAATAAAGGCGATAGAAGAGAGCAATGGGCGGTTCACCGAGTGGTTCGACGAACCAGACTTACCTCGCCTAATGGCCTTTCGTGGCTTATTTTGGGCGACTATAAATTAGATTTTGAACAATTAATTTAATAAGGCTGAATTACTCTAGAACATTTTTCTCTTTAGTTTTTTATAGTTTCTCAGTAGACTTGAAGGATCTTAGAGATTCAATTAGGAGATTTTGCAAGTGGGTTACTGATTTTCTTCGATTTCTAGCATTGTAAAGGCTAAATTACTCTTACCCAGTTGATGACTAATCGATTTGGTAACCATTTTTACTCTTTTATGGTGTTTGGCTAAAACACCAATTCTTGGGGTGGGATAATGTGATTATGGGTTGATTGAGTTTATGAGTATTGTTAATTACTAGTTTAAATGCTATATTGAAGTGGGTTTAATCATTAATTGTGGTATAATTTATGAATTGTAGTTTCTAATGCAGTTCTAACTTTACGTTCTTAGCTTGCTCGAGAGAGAGTTTATAGAATAAGATTATTGATTATTGATTTGTTGGTATTGGGTTGAGTTGGGTTCAGCTCAAGAGAGTGAATCTTAAACCCAATCCTATCCATCTATCTCGAGAGAGTGGGTAAATAAATGGGTGGGCTTTTCTTCATTACTATGCTTATTGATGTTCGAAAGAAATCACCTTGTTCGGGATAGTTATTCAAGAGAAACCTATCTCCCTTATAGTCTAGCTTACCCATTGATATTTAGCTATTTACTAGTAGTTTCAATTACCCATATATCAAAATTTTCCTATAATCGATCACATCCCGAGAATTCCTCTCCATATTGTTAATTCAAATTGTTTGTGACTGCGTTGAGTTGATAATTGCAAATCGAAACCCCCATCGGACATTCATATCACCGCTTTAATTTGTTTCATGTCTTTTTCAATAATTTCTATTTCTATATCTAGTTAAATCATTCTCATACTTTTTGATTGAATTTGAACACTTACCGCTCCCTGTGGGATTCGACCCCACCTCAATTGTTGGGTTATATAATGTTTAACGACCATCTACACTTATAATTGGATAAACTGTATTTGATAGACATTAATCAAATTATTATCAGTTGTCAAAGGACCTCATGTCAAATGATAACCATGGACCTACCGTTGAACGACTCCACTCCCAGTAATCAGAACAACAATCCAAGTTATAACCAAATCCATTCCTAAGTTGCCAAGTGAAGCTAGAAATGTGAAAAGTAGTATACGGGGCCGTAGAAAGAGGGAGAGCGGATATAAGGTCATCAAAACACAGTCAACACCTAATCTAAATCTCAATCTATCTGACACCAATCTTGTACACCACTCTACAATTAGCTAAACCATGTAAAATGACATCGAAGTAGAAATAATGCCAAAAGGCTTAAACTATCGCAAGTCTATAGAAAATACTTGTCCAGGCTTTGTGAAGGCAAAACATGCTCATAGAATAAATAACAACAATAAACAAAGTGAACCATAAGATAAGAATGATCAGATGTCACAACTAACATTCTTTTGATCCTAAAAACATCAAAATAAGCCTTAAAATGGTTTCTAAGAAAGTTAACATGATCATCTAGGTAACTACCCCCAATCGACTCAATTAAAGATGATTTAAGATAATCCTACAAAATCTGAAGATATGGGAAGCTGCAGCCTACCTTTAGGCTGACCGGGCTTGCTCGAAATCATGTTTTCAATGCTTTTCGTTTTTGCACGTCCTCCAAATTCTGCAGTACTATCACAAATAGATTCACAACAATAGTGCGATAATTTAGACACGAAATTCACTAAGAATGGAGACTAACCAATGTTGGTGTCAATGAGAATTAAGATTCCTGTAGTGGAGATTCTAGAAACGACTATGTCAAAAGGTTCTAAACAGCCTCCCAAATATGTGTTCCAAAATTGAATAGAAGTCACGACTTAGAATGTAGCAAACACCAACATGCATCAAGAACACTATTAAAGACTGAGGCAACGGCTGAATAGCCCCTTTATTGTCAGAATAACCTGAAACAAAGGTTCCCTGATGCTCCCCAAACACTCTAATGCAAATACTCAAGCTTCGTGATCACAATCGTCTTTAAATCGTAAGAAATAGAGTCCACAGCTCTCACAATCGAAGAAAAGAGTAAAGAAAATGAGCTGATCGCATCAAGTCTATAAACACTGATACAGATGGCTTAATCAACCAATAATACCTCTAAAGCAGTTGGTCAAGGAAAGGCATGTCCGACTTAAAAAATGTCAGGGTCCCACACAAAGCCTTGGGATCGAAACTGACCATTCCACTAGCCTAAAATTACTTCCTTTAGAGTTTGTGGAACTTTCAGAATTGCATTCTGAGGCTATCTTCCAGAACTTTTTTTCGAAATAAACTATTCAATGTTCATAAGCTCTAAAATATGAAAATTCACATAAAAACCAAACGAATGACTAAGTAACAAAACTGCTAGTCGCAATAAGTCACAAATTATTAGGGTTTGCTATAGGAATGTTCTTAATGGTGAAAAAAAAGGGCATAAAGACAATTCTGACATGGAGGGTCGTTGCATGGACTTTCAAGAATCACAAATAATGCCTAAGGAAATTTCTCTACAATTCAATCAACGCCAATATTGAAATATTAATCTGGCATGCTTTAGCTAGCACAATGAATAGAAGGACTTATTCAATAACTCGCCACACATGGCATGGAAATTATTCAAGATAACTCAATTTTTTCTTTCTTTTTCAAGTACAAATGTTATGAAGCTCAAAACTACTAACTTATCAAGAGTCACAAGAGTTGTCGCAAAATCTTTCACATTATGTATTTGTTAAAATTGAATGGGTATGCTCATTTTTTTATATTGCACGACTACATCACTAGTGTGTCACAATCTAAAAATGGATGTGATGGAACTCGTCCTATCCCACCAAGATAAGTAAGCCAAAAACTCAGTCATTTTGATAAATTGCAGAAATAAATAAAAATAGAAGTATAGTAATAATTACTAATGCGGATGACAAGTAAACTTAACTAAATTCCATAAACCTGGTTGTCATGTGTACAATCCTCTAATGTAAATAATAGAATTCACAGAAAATACGTAAGTTTGAAATGACTTTGCCTCTCAAGTAGAACAAAATCATAAACATGAGTAAGAGGGTCTGCTGAAATAACAAATTACTACATACCAAATCTCCATAGGAAGCCTCAGACACGAAGAGAATAGAAAGTATCACGAAGATCCGGGCTCATAACTTACAAAAATGTAGAAGCAGGGTGTGAGTACCAAACCACGCGGTAGTCATCAAGTAAACCTCTAAATACAAGCTAAGGGAATAGAATATGGGTATTCCTTACACCAAACCAAACCTCCACGACTACACCCTGCATAAAAACTAGTCCAACCTAATAGTTCACAATTTACATAGTACATAGTTCAATCACATCACTTTAACAATACAGATCAACAACACAAAAGATCAGGTTCACTAATCACAAGTTTCACAAAAAGACACTCACAAGTTCACAAATGATAAAGATATGCAATGCGATGTATAGGGATGCATGTCTAATCTAACGATACACATACGATGTCTCTTAGCCTGGGACCTATGAGGACATAACTGTCCATGCATCCGTCGCGGTGTGCGACACGACCTTGGATAATGAAATTCGTCCCTTTGTACGATAGGTACCTCGATAATTGTATCCATCGTGGCGTGCAACATGTCTTTCGAAATGGTGCATCCTCTTTAATTTCTTATCTTCATCAATTCACATAACACATATCCCAATCATGTCTCAGAATAAATCCAGATGACATGTTGACACAAATAATTATTAGATGACCATTTTCATAACAATGCACAATTCACAATAACACAATCGTGATACAACATTCACAATTAATAAATAAACTTTTCAAACAAGTTTCAACACATCACACACCAATAATTACTCACATTGCCTTTTATTACCATTTTTCCATCATTAAAATTATTGAACACGGACAAGTCAACCCATTACTCCCCAACACATCAAACTCGTGCTCACGGATCTGTTCGACTAAAGAAGATCGGGCCTCAATAAAAGCAATCATACGATCACTCTCCTCTGAAATATGCAATCGGACAAGAGTATTAGCTAACATCTGAACATCGCTAGTAAACGATATCTCTTCAATTCTAAGCATGACAAGACTCCACATGCTAAGAGTCTTTCTACTTAAAGCGTCTGCCACTACATTGGCCTTCCCTATATGGTATACAATGTTCACATCATAGTCCTTCAATAACTCAAGCCATCTGCTCTTCCTCAAGTTCACATTCCTTTGACTGAAGATGTTCTAAAGAATCTGATGATTAGTAAAGATTTCACAATGCACCCTATATAAATATTGACGCCATAACTTAAGTACAAAGACAATGGTTGCCAACTCCAAATCATCAATACAGTAGTTATTCTCATGGCCCTTCGATTGCCTAGAAGCATAAGAAATCACCATCCCTTTTTGCATCAATACACCACCCAAACTGACCCTTGAAGAATCACAATAAATAGTAAAGTCCAAACCTTCCTCAAGTACTTCAATGCAGGAGCTGAGGTCAACAATGTCTTGAGCTTTTGAAAGATTTCCTCACATTAATCGGACCACTAAAAACCCATACTCTGTTGAGTCAATCTCGTCAATGGAGCTACAATAGTAGAGATACTCTGGACAAATTGTCAATAATAGCCTGCAAATCCCACAAAATTCTGAATCTTGGTTGGAGAAGCAGGTCGCGTCCTGCCTTTAACTGCCTCAATCTTTGTCGAATCTACTCTAATACCTTCCTTGGACACCACGTGTGCCATGAATACCAAAGAATTATGCCAGAACTCACACTTTGAGAACCTGGCTTACTACTTCTTTCCTTCAACCACTGAATTACAATCCTCAAGTGTAGGACATGGTCCTTCTCAGACCTGGAGTAAAACAACATATCATCGATGAAGACAATCACAAAAGAATAAATATATGGTCGAAACACCCCGTTCATCAACTCCATTAATGTTGCGTAGACGTTAGTCAACCCAAAAGACATCACTAGGAACTCATAATGTCCATACAGAGTTCGAAAACTTTTCTTAGGGATATCGATGCCCTAATAATCAATTAATTATTCCATAACCTCAAATCAATCTTAGGGAGTAGCGATGCTCCTTGTAGCTAGTCAAATAAATAATCAACACTCGGAAGAGGATACTTATTCTTCACTATAACATAGTTCAACTGTCTGTAATCAATGAAAATCCACAAAGTCAAATCCTTCTTCTTCACAAACAGCATAGGGCACCCCAAGGGGACACACTAGGACGAATATACCCCTTACTTAACAAATCCTGACACTAATCCTCAACTCTTTCAACTCTAGTGGTGCAATACGGTAGGGGTCTAGGAATAGAAATGGGCTTAGTGCCCGGCTCCAAATCAATATCCCTATTGGGAGGAATAACTTGAAGATTAAAAGGGAATACATCGAGGAACTCCGGAACCACGGGAACAAAATCGATGGAAGGTGGTTAAATATTAGTATCCCATAGGAAGGCTAAGTATGAAAAACAACCTCTCTCCACCAATCTCTTAGAACAGATGAAGGAGATGACCTTACTAGGATAAGAGCAACTAGTACCCTTCCTCTCAACCTTCGAAACAACAGGCATCACTTAGGTCATAGTCTTAGTATTACAATCAAGAATATCATGATAAGGAGAAATTCAATTAGTACCTAAGATAACATCAAAGTCTACCGTCATTAGAATGATTAAGTCTACCCAAGTGTCATACCCCGCCAATGAAAGAAGACAGGATTTATACACTCGATCCACCACTAAGGGCTCATCCATGGGTGTGGAAACACATATAGGTACAGTCATGATATCACATATCATATCAAATTCACCAGCAAAATAGGTAGAAACATATGATAATGTAGACCATGTATCAAACAATACATATGCAAATCGATGGTATACTGGGATGATACATGTAATAAAAATAATAGAAGTCTCTGCCTCGGATCTCTCAGGAAAGCATAACACTAGCCCTTTAAGCTAGCTCTAGCCTGGGTGGTACCTCTACACCCACTCTATTGAGTTGTGGTACCACTACTAGAAGCTCTACCACATCTACATGATTAAACACTGCCTCGGCCTCTACCCTGTGGTACCAGTGGTCTAGTCTGAAATGAAGAATTAGGTAGGGGTCCTCCATGGCCCCTCTTGAATGTACACTTTCGCATTAGGTGATCTGGATCTCCACAGTAAACCAAAACCACTAATTTGGGAACTGTTGTGAGGATCCTGAAAACCCACCACAATTACCTCGCCCTGTAGGTCCTTTCTATGAACCCTATGAGCCTTTACATACGTTAATAACCCCAAGGTATCTGACCACCCTCAGATGTCGACATAGATGCATCAATGGGTCCTTCATGCGGAAAGGAACCACTTGCTCTGTGTGATCCCTTACCTATAGATGAGGCACTGATTTCACGTATCATGAGACTTCATCCAATTCAGGACACTTCATCCTATTCTAAGGGTCAAAAATATAACCCAACTAAATGAGTTGGGGTCGAATCCCATATGGAGAGGTACATATTTGAGAATCAATAAGAAGTACAAATATGCTCAAGTCAATCATATGAATTAAATTATCGAATAAAAACATAATTCATATAAGAGGGTTAAACTAATTTCAAATAGTAGGGGGGTTTTGATTTCAAATTATCAATTAAAAGAGCTGTATATAATACGAAAATAACAATAATGATACGGGGTCTTGGGATGTGACTCGATTATAGTCTAATGTAGACAAATGGGTAATTGCAACTATTAGTAAATAGCTGTAAATAAATGAATAGGCTAGACTATAGATGAGGTAAAATTTCTCTTAAATAATTTACCCTGAATCAAGTCGGTTTATCTAGAACATCAACAAGTAGGCAATTAAGAACAACCTACGCCTTAGTCCATTCACTCTCTGGAGCTGAATGTGTGGATAAAGGTATAGGATTCACTCTCTCCAGATGAACCCATGACAACCCAATACCCACAGACTATCAATTCAATAATCTTGGTTTTAAAACCTCTCTCGAACAAGCAAAAAACACAAAGGTCGAACTGCATTTGCAACTACAATACTTCAATTTAAACCACAATTACTGAATGAAATAACTTTTAAACAACATTTAATATAACGATTAGCAATAACCCTAAACTAAATCAGCCCATAATAACATAATCACACCCCAAGAATTGAGGTTTTCGCTAGACATCAAAAAAGATAGAAATCATTACCAAGTAGTCTTCCATCAACTAGGTAAGATTACTTTCGTCTTTACAAAGGTCCAAATTGAAGAATCTGAAAGACCCACTTCCAATTACTCAAAAATGGATAACCTCAATTCTTCAAAGCTAAGGCAATTAAGTCTCAACACTCAAAGTTCAAACTCAAAAATTACTTTACTCAATGTTCAGAATAAAATTTGATAGTAACATAATGTTTGAAAATGTATTTATAGTTGACAAAAATATACTGCGATGGACCATTAGGGGCAGTACTTTGGGATAGCCCATAAGTTTGGCGATCCACCCTTTGGTCCGTTCCATCGCCTTTTTCCTTTGGCCTTCAGCATCCTCAAGTTCTGTAACTTTGGGTGATCCAACACTGCATCATGGAACCACTCAGTGACATGCCGACTGCTCCTTTCTATCGCCGACTTGATTTTCTCCATCAGGGCTTGGCACACTGGAACTTTAGGCGAGATAATAGCCATTTGGCGACTCGCCCAATGGATTAGGCGATCACCATACCTTGTTTTCTTTGTTCTTTCAACTGCCTTGTTCATATTTTCCCATTAGTGTCCATACTTTGTTCCACAATCCATATACCTGGAAATCAATGGTTTTACGTTAGTTATTGGCACAAAATAAGCATTTGAGGACTCTAAATCAATCAAAATAAAGCCCTAAATGAGTCCAAATCGCAGACTCATCAACACCCCCAACTTAAACTTTTGCTTGTCCTCAAGTAAAACTCAAGTTCAGGAGTTCAAAAAGGATGTCTCAAATAGTGCTACACAAGACTCAATCATGAATCTGCACAACAAGACTCAACTTACTCATGCATGGATCAAATGTGCACTCAAAGATTCAAGTTGTGACGCACCATTATCAAAGATTCTCAAGTTCACAATACTTGTTTCAAATGCAACTTGAAGCTCAACAAAGGTACTCAAATGCCTCACACAAAGAATGATTCCATATTCACACACAATGGTTCAACAATTTAAAGCTTCAGAATCACATACAACACTCACACTCACAAAGATGAACGTAATACATGCTTTCAACCGTAGGTTTGCCCTTATTTTCCAATCAAAATCTGTTTCAGCTCACTAAAGATCAAAAAGGTCTTTTCAAGGCTTGTAACGAGGTTGAGTGTAAATATATGGTCATTTGGGATTAGTGGATTCTATTCTCATGAAATGTGGTATGAACAACACTTCCTTTTCTTCTCCTAACCATTCTCATTTATGTTGATAGGTCACTCCATTATTCACTTTTCATGGAATACTGAACACCCCATTTTCTTTGCACTTTCACAACTTTATTTAAAACTTTTTAATTCTTTTTTTTTTACATTCTTCTTTCCATTTTCTCTTCTTCTTTTTTAATATGGAGGAGTTCCATCTTTTTCAAAACCATAGGTAAAGGGGACTTCTTTGCATTTCTTGATTTACCTTCTCTTTTAACCACACCCCCCAACTTAGCCTTTTGACCAAAGTTAGCTATTCACACAAACCACATCTCATGAGAATTAAGGGTGAAGGGATAAGGAAAGGTCACAATTTCATCAAGTTTAATCCATGGAAAGGCTAAGGCTCAAAATTTATTAAAGCGAAGTTCACACACTCACAAGGTAGGCCACAAAAGAGATATAATGTCAAATTGTTTCACTCTTTAAAAAATTGTTGCCTAAGATCATTTCAAGAGCTTGCAGCACTTAGTCAACCGGACCAACGGGGCAAATTGTAGGTGTCATCACACAAGGTTCACGGTAAGCTTATCACACAAGGCATTAACACCAATGTCAAACAAGACTCAACACTTTAGCTAGTGTGCAATGTTCATCACAAGAATCTCAATTTGATAACCAGCTAGTCACAACGAGATGCGAAAATTTCACATATTGCCTAAGCAACTTCATTAAGCATCCACTTTTGTTTGATTATGAGCACTATTGTAGTCGTCGATATTGATTAAGACCGATACAGAAACTTGCAAGAGAACACCACATTCAAACATAATCAAGAGGTAGCAAAATATTTATCAAAATGGGTAAATAATCATTTACAATTATAATAAGGAGCCACAAGCTCAAGCATCCACAAAATACAGTGCCAAAACACATTCAACATATGACCAGAACAATAATCACAAAAGGTGGGTCTCACCCCACCAGAAAACAAAAGCTATTTGTCCTCAAATGGATTAAAAACATCCAAAAATCAATAAAAGAAGGCAAAGATGGAGGTAAAGAGGAATCTTGTCTAAACAATCACTCCATATGTCAGAAAAGCAGTGCACGGTGCATCACTCTAAACTTGGGAATCAGTGCCCGGAGTCACCTTAGAAGGACCAACTGAACTGGACCCACCCATGGTGGTGTCTCTCAAAGAGGTCTGGTGCATAGTCTCGAACATAGCATCCTCTATGTCAACTAGATAGTCATAGACCTTAGCACCATCCACATCTATCTGCTCCTCGTCGGTCTTTTCCTTCCACTCATTAGCTGCCATTTTATCCTGATGTACATCTCCAGTGGTGGCAGGATGAATCATAGAGGTCTTTAGGGCATCCACATCATCCGTTGACTCCAATAGTGAGGTGAAGTATGTCGACTTGAGATAGTCTACATCCTTCCTCAGATCCGCAACCTCGGCTTTCAAAGTTGTAACCTCATAAGTCTCCCCATGTCTGCTATAACAATCCTTAACTCTCGCAGTGAGAGTGTTAATGGAAGTCCGGAGGGGGGTCAGTGCAGCAAGAAGGGCACTCTCATTCATCCATGGGACTGTAACCTATAGTTGGGTAGCCCTCACATCAGCTGAATAGTCCAAGTGCCTCATCTTCAGGATTATAACCCTAGTGATCCTGGCGGACTGGGTAGAGGAAGAAGTGCTAGGAGTCTGGGAGGATGGAGTACCTGCAGGTCAGGAGGCCGGAGTAGGAAAAGGTGCCTCTGCAGGTATGGAATCAACATCTACCTCTATGGATGCATCTACTAGAGCTACTCTCCTACTGTCTGCCTCCTCTCGAGTTTACTTGACCTCAATACGTTGGATGTCAGTGGAGGATTAAGGGGTATCCTCAATATCTCAAGTCGCATCCTGGGGGACTCCAGCACGCTGGCACAACTCTATAATTAGCACCGGGAATGGAATCGAGGTCTGCCTCTGTTTGGCCCTCATGGCCATCTCTTGTTCAATAATTAGTCCTGAGTTGAGCCGCCTTTTGATGTTTGCGTAATCAAGACACAACTTCCTATGTAAGTGTCTACGATCGTAGAATAGTCTAGTAATCCAACCAAGGGTTGGGATTGTTCCCAAGTGAGTGTGTTTGAGAATTAATAGAAAAATCAAATTTAGTTCTAACTAGACGTAGCTAAAGACATTAACGATTAAAAACAATGTAAATTAAAGGGGGACACAAGAGTGTCAATTAACAATGGGGTTTTGTCACTAGTATGTAAAAACTACAAAATAAACAAGGATTTCTAAGTAATGAGAGGGGATCCTTGGGATGTGACGGGAATGCGGGTTAAGCTATATTTTTGGGTACATGCTTTCGATAGAAGATTCATAGAATAATTGTGACTAAGATAAACTTTAATGGGGATAAGCTCTCTCTGGAGCAACTTACCCCATTTCAAATGCGTTCCTCTCGAACACCCACTTGTCGCATGAAGACTAGCATACGCCTTAACCCATTCACTCTCTCGAGCCGAGTGTGTGGGAATGACACTAGGATTCACTCCCTCGAGCTGAACCTCATTTCAACCCACTGCTACCGGCCATCAATTTAGTAGTTTTAGTTTTACAACCTCTCCCTCGTGCAAGTCGAAAACACATAATTAAACTTGTATTTGCAACTACAAATTCATTAAATTCATCCACAACTACTAAACAAAATGTCACGACCCAAGCCTAGGGCCTAGACGTTACATGGCGAATGAGGAACCCGAAGGAACCCCAAACAAGCCTCTCAAACTTGTCATCACACTTCATCGATCGCGGAAGTACATTCAACATTAATTAACGGGAAATAGGGACTAAGGGCAAACCATTTCAAAATGACATCATAGAACAAG
>JAJOON010015665.1:0-49297 GCA_029582645.1 Solanum megistacrolobum | reverse complement strand
CTGATTCTGAGACAAAACATCATGCATAGAGGCCTGATCATCCTGAGGAGGTGCAACATCAGAGGAAACATTTGTGTTATGAGGCTGACAGTCTTGACTGTCACTGGGATGTCCTTCACTACTAGAAGGAGCAGTATCATTTTTGCTTACAACACATGGTGTAAGCTTACAATCTTCTACATGTGAATGAAGTATAGAAAATATTTGATCAGTGGTATCACCTGAACCTGATGTTTGAAATGAAAATTCCTTTTCATAAAAAATAACATCTCTGCTAACAAAAATAACCCTTGACTCAATGTCCAGCAGTTTATATCCCTTCAGATTGACAGCATACCCAAGTAGCACAGCCTTTCTGGCCTTCGGTGCAAACTTATCATCCTTCCTCAAACTAGTAGCAAATGCCAAACACCCTATCACTCTTAGGTGAGGTAAAGAAGATTGTTTGCCATACATCAGTTCATATGGTGACATGTTTCCCAAGACTGTGAGAGGTACTCTATTTATGATATATGTTGCAGCTTCTATGCATTCACCCCAAAATCTATTTGGTAACTGCCCTTGAAATTTGATAGATCTTGTTGTCTCTAAGAGGTGCCTATGCTTCCTTTCTACAACTCCATTTTGTTGTGGAGTATGTGGATAAGATCTTTGGTGGATGATCCCATGCAATGCAAACAAATCATGACAGTTAGAATTCATAAACTCTCCTCGATCACACATTTTATCTGTTTCTTGCTTTTGAAGCATTTTCCTTTTAGAAGTATTCATGAATGATTGTTATCCTTCATGAATAACAATTCATAAGTTGTGCTTTATAAAATCGATGAAATGATTGCAATCTGGTTAAAGATGATTCAAGCAACAATTGACAGGAGAACTAGCTGGGTTTCCAGCATGAGCAGTAGCTTGAATTATTAATTGTTACAATGATATTTGAGGGGGAACAGAAACAACTAAAGCATTCAAACTTAAGAAAAATCTACTCCATTACAAGTGTCTGTTGGAGAACAAAATGAGAAGACAAACAATAATTTTTACCTCAAACGAGATCAAACGTTGTCCTAGTTCTAGTTTTGTAAATCTAAACATTTAGACTTCATAAATACTTGGGCTAACCCATCGGTGGCCACCTAAAGTTGGCATCAATTTTCACTTAGACGCCTTAACTAGACTTTGTTCATTTTAGACACCTCATGTCATCCCCAATTGTGTCATTTTGACACTTTTTCGACAATCTGCCAAATTTGTAAGGTGTGTGTAACACACTCGCTGATGACGTGTCAAAGTGACGAATTAAATAAAGACATGTGGCATATATAGAAAAAATAATTATTAAATGATGAATCTTGAGTAGGAAAAAAACTACCAATGACTCATTGACATGTGACATTTCTTTAACTAAATAATTAAAAAAAAACCACTTTTAATAAAAAGAAAATTATATGCACACCACCCCAAATTATCTTCTCTACTACCCACCCCCACCTCAAACCCCAACTCCTCTCTCTCACCCAGATTTTCTTCTCCACCCACCACCACCCCCGACCCTCCCTCACCCAAATGTGTCAAAAGAAGAAGCTTTTTTTTGTTTGTTTTTATCACTTTGTGAATGTTGTGAGATAAGAACGTCTTTCTTCTAATAGAATGATGTTTGAATGCTTGATTTGGTAAATGTGGTAATGCATTTGCTTGACCTTTTTGGGGGGTTTTTTTTTTTTCTTCCTTTTTTTTGGATTTCTGGGTCAATGCAAGCCAAAAATTGGTTCTTTGGTACATAAATATGGAGTCCCAAACTTTCTACTAAAAATTATATAGCTTATCTATTTGATTTGGACGTTTTGTGTGATTATGATGTGAGAAGGCATACAAATGGATTGGAACGCTAAAATTGTTTGTTGTGAATGTAGGATTTGATAATTGAAAATATGATTTCTTGCCATTTTTGAGTGTGTTTTTTTCTTCTTGAAATTTATGTTGATTTTCTCAAATTATTTTGAGGAGGAAGAAGGACAACAAAATAAGTGAAAGTACTTAAGCTTAAAATTTATGGGCGCTAGAATTCACTTTTTGTTTGTGGCATTGTCAAATTTATTTCACCATGGCAAGAGTTTAAGCTTGGAAAATGGTAGCCAAAAAATGGGGAAGAAGAAGAAGAAGAAAAAATTAAAATTTGGTAAAATGAGGCTCTCACGCGCGTCCAATGAGTGTAGCACACTTGCTATGCCATCTCAGCAGAAAGTGTCAAATTGACACAGCAAGACATGACATGAGATGTCTAAAATGAACGAAGCTTAGTTAAGGTGTCTAAGTGAAAATTAGTGCCAACTTTAGGTGGCCACCGATGGGTTTGCCCTAAATAATTCAAACAAAAAAAAGTACCTAAACTTTTTATTAATTTTAAAATACTAAATATTAGAAAAATAAACCAACATTTCGCATTGGCACTTCGTACTTTTAATAGTTTAAAGTTTAAAAGCAGATCAAGCCTATTTGTAGTTAATTGCTCAACCAAACAACACCTTCAAATACTGTTTCCAGACTGGATATATCATACATCATATTTTTCAATGAAAGAATATTTAAGGGTGTTACGCTTAATCGAATACACCGTAATACCAAGTTGGTCAAAGTTGTCTGTTTGAACAATTCTCACCAATTTTTTCTTTTTTTTTTCATTGTAAAAATTATTCCTCATTTTAATGGTTGAATCTACTCAAAGAAATACCAGACCAGCAAGATTCCGTTCACTAGTTGAGTTGATGCTCTCGACTATTTCTGAACTTGTCAAAAGGAAAGAATTAAAACGTTTGCCAAGATAAAAATAATACTTGAAAATTCATGACAATAGATTATATTTAACAGGAGGCAAATCGCCAAAATTTGCAGGGTATACAGGAAGGACCTGGGTCCTGGGGTGGTCACCCAAATATGTAAGGATGAAGTTACAAAACCCCTTAGCATGAGTCAACTCAACTCAACATTCCTATGAACTCAGTATGACAATCCTTGCTAGAAACATCAGTTCAGTGGCATTCCCAAATCACTCCTTCAATCTGTAGAAACCAATGAAGAATGACGATAAAGATCACGTCGAATGAAAACTAAGATCAACAGTGGATTAGATCAGCACATCATTTAGCAGATACTTGTGGCAGCTTTTGACTACATTTCATTTCTTCTGCCAACCAACTACATATAACATTCAGCAGAAATTTAAAGTTGAAACAGCGCTTAGACGTAAAATAAACCTTAAGAGGAATTCCAAGACATTGGAGACCATGTGTTTAAGATAGAACTACCATACTAACAAGAAACTCAACCAAAAATGACAAGATGCATGACAAACATGAATCTAATTTCAACAAGATCCAAAAGACGGTATGATAATGTGAACTTAATAGAAAGTTCACGCAAACCCAAGATCACCATGGAAATTTGAGTCTTCATCTACAATAAACTGTTGAAGCACCACATTTGAATGGTGCTCTCCCAACTTTAAAGAAAAACACTACGACAAGAATTTTGACTAATGGATTAGATGGAAGGAAAGAGTTCATTGGGACTCTCTTGTGACCACCCACCCACCTACCCACCCAAACTAACAGAAAAAGTAAATGAAGGAACACATGCAGGAAAAGAAACCAACATTTAAGACGACCCTTAACTTATGATTGCATTAGTCAGGGTTCATATACATATCTGGGCATTAGGAACACCTCATCTGCTAAGTTTATAGCAAGGACAGGCAGGACTGGTTTCAAAGAATGAAGCAAACATAATATACTGATTAATGAATCGGCCGAGACCGCTCAAAGAAACATTTCAAAAGCCAAATAAGCTACTAAAATAAGTTTACTCACATCTACGATATATGCTACGATTTCCACCATAAGGGTCGCGGTCATGAGACTGCAAGACAAACAAAAACAATGATCAGAAACTGTGTGCCGATCTAAAACTCAGAAACGTCAGTCTCTAGCATCTCAATTTTCATTTAATGTTCAAAAAAAAAAGAATTGTCCATAAATACTACTCAGAAAGGAGAAAAAATTAGGCTGGAGGATCTGATTAAAATAAATTAATAATAATGTATATATGGTACTTTATCAAATACATTTAAGAAATTGTGTCAAATAGGTATCATCGAGATGTACTTCCCTGATGAGTTAGTTTCCTGAGCTTAAGAACTTTTTGCAGGTGAATAATCAGGTTGTATAAACCACTTGAAGTAACTATGCAAAAGTAAACATGCTAATCAAGAATATGAGAAAATATTTAAAAACATAATGCTATTTAGGAACAAGCTTTCCATTTCTTAACCGGATAGCATTATAAAAATCCTAGGTCATTGAGCAGAATGATTTTTTTTTTTTCAGAATTGGTTACATTTGAATGAAGTTAAAAGATTATCTTTCTGTTAGTCTGTTTACATGCCATCTTTCCCAAGGAAAGCTACTGCATGCCACACTGGAAACCTTTTTTCCCCTCTTATTTATTTTCCGGAGGACTTGGATATGGCCCACAGTTCGTACTTTCATATAAAGAAGATGCATCTGGTCCACAATTGCAAATGTATTCTACAGAATGTCTGATTCGGGAACAGGGAGGTACACTACTATCCACTTGCAATATCAAGCAATGAATTATCTAAAGAAAACACGCCCAGTTCTCAGGTCATTAAATTCAAAAGCACAGAACATACAACAGTAGCATAAATTAGAGCTTGACAAGAGTGCCAGATGTAATATAACTGGGGTTTCCAATGAACAACAAAATGTTTGCCATGAGAAATGATGAACCGTAACAATGACCACAGATCATTCAATATTCTATACCTGAAAAGAATTCGGAAAGCTTTCGACCCCATAAACTGAACCTGATAAGACCCAAAAAGAAGACAACTTAACCAAAATAGACATACTCAATAAGGCATAAACTATTGTGAGTCAAAAATGATCTCAAGAACCATCTAGTTGCAGTATGAACTCACCTGGTGAATGGTCACTGCCAAGCTGGCCATAATAGGCAAAAGATGGTGTACCCAGAGGTCCACGACTATGTGGCAACATACTAAATGAAAAAAAGTACAAAGTCAATATTAATGAGGTAAAGTATCTGCAAGAAGTTATTCTACTTTATATGATTGCATAAGATGTCCATTAGCAACGACAGACAATGGTATGAACCTTCGGTTTGCAGTAAGGAAAGAGCTTTCTAACTGCACTCTAGAAACTCCACTGGAATCCATACGATGTGGATTATGTACCTGCAGAGGCAGAAGGAGGGTGCCTCAGAGATAAGTATGTCTACATAAGAAGTGGAAGGGACATAAGGAGATGCAAGCAGCATAAATGCAACCAAATTCGCAACTTACTACAGCTGAAAACGGTCGCTTGCTTCCAGATAACGAGTACTGATGGTTAATACCTGAGCCTTCTCGGACAAGAATAATAGAAAACAGATTTCAATTATATACAACAGGAAGAAAGAAAAAAAGGGTGGGGGGGATCCAAAGTGCAGAGGTCTGGCAATGAATAACCATTAAAAACATAAAACATATACAACAAAGTAGAAAGCATAAGAACTATAAAAAGGTAAATACATTCTCTATCTCTTTTTCCTTACAAGGTTACAGAACCCCCAAACTCCCATACCACGATTGCACCATGGTTCTTTCATATTTTGTTCCCTTGGTGACTCCCAACTCCACCTGGGTAATCATTAGTCTTGAACAAAACATATATATTTATATTTTTTTTTCTCCCTTTGCGCCTTTTTTCACTAAAGCCCACAACCCCAACAGACCATAGAACTTCTTTGCGCTTTTTGCTTTTGATAACACTGCTAGGCACTAGACGTTACTTTCAAGCTCCTACTTTCTTTCTTTCGTTTTAAAAGAAAACTGAGGTTCTAAAGTCCATTTTTAAGAACCCAATGGGCCAATGAAGTAGGCAAAACCATGGGAAATCAAAACTCAAATCCCAGCACCAATAGAAAAAGCTGGGTGATCTCTTTCCATATAGCAAGTGTTGGTAGACGGAGTTACCCGGTACCTGTGTTGGCAGAAGGTAGCAAGCATACGATAGAATACTAGTGTAGGTACATGCAAACCGACCCGAATACCACCTTAATAAAAAGGGCCTCATTTCCTCCAAGGAAATTCACTTTAATTGATAGCTTCTCACTGCTAGAGTAACTAAAGAAGCATTTGACCCTCTTCACCAAAATACCTTTAACTACCGAAGGACATATTAACCGACATCACTAAACCAATCTCTAAGACGAATAAATAAGAAAGGGTATAAAAGCATAATAAACTTCCTGTCCAACACAAGATTGGATGGGCTCATCTTCCCAGCCTAGGGGGCTCTACTTAGGAATAAAATTCCTTGTTCATGAGATCGTTTCAGCACTTAGCTGTAACATGGTCCCTTGCTGATGACATATTGCAGATTTTCATGCTTTTCGGACCTTTTCTTTTACCCTAACACACCATTCTACTCTAAGTAGCTTTCTATTCCCCTAATGTTCAACAACAATGATTTTAGGAGGTCATTATACAAAAGTACATGAACAAGTACACTACACTAACCTTTAGCTTATCAAAAAAATAAAGCAAGTTACAACTAGCAGAACATTTAAATGGAAAGCTAGGCCAACAAATTATGTCTAATGACATGAGGCAAAGGAAGAGAAAATTTTAGAAGTGAAATATATGAAATTACCCATGTTCAAACCGGAATGGAGCTGACGAACTGGCCCTTGTTGTCTCAAGAGGTGCAGAAGTTCATTGGTTGTAGAAGATCCTCCATCAACTCTATGATCCTCATCATATCTTCTCATGTAATTTACCTTTTTGCTGGGTTCATGCCTCTTCAAGATGGCTATAACCACGATAAAGGAATTACTCATTAAAGACGAGACTCACGACTGCTATCAAGACACAATTGTTTTACTCCATATGTATCATGTTTGCTTAGAAGAAACCTCTTTCCGTAAAAGAATTGACACAAGCAACAAAAAGGCTTCATTTATACTTATGATTTGAATCCACTGTTGTAAACACTTCATTTGGTTTCCAACACTTTGTGTTGATGATTTATATACATTTTGTTACCATGTCTAAAAAAAACTTCAAAAAGCCTTTGAACATAGATTTTGACAGAAGATCCCAGCTTTCTAGCCAAATTTGCTAATATTACAGTGTCACAGTGTCAATAACTTCCAATAATATGACAAAACCTCAAATTCATCTAAAGATAAACAATAAGGGAAATGGCTATGCAGCTTAGAATTTAACTATATTCAGTTTATTATGTTAGTTTCTACCAAATTCTTTCAACTGGAACTAATTTGCTGGAGACCAATTTGACATATTCGCTTAATGCAATAATGTTTCAATGGGCTTAATTACTGCAACAAGATACCCAACTCTAGTAAAAATATTTGGTTAAAGGACACACAACAAGACCCTTCGGGGTGGCCCAGTGGTTTAGACTTGGGACCTCCAAGTTGAAGGTCTCAAGTTCGAAACCCCTTGCCAGCGAAAGCAAGGGGTTTGCCTTCCGGGTCGAGCTCGTCACACCGGGCTTGCCTAGTGCGGGTTACCTCTCCTATGTGGTTTGCAAGCTATTGCATAGGAGCGGGGGTTTTACCCTGTGCGCACCCAAAGGGTAGCGGCTGCGGGTTTCCCTTGTCATCAAAAAAAAAAAAGGACACACAACAAGTTAAAGGATTTTTCACAAGGAAAAGAAAAGATTATATTGAGGAAAAAGAATATTACTATGTTTCATTTACTTGGGCCTCATTTTTTAGGTCTAAATCTTAATCATTCAAAACTCAATCATTAAGTGTGTTTTTTCCGTTATAACCATTTAATGACTTAGAATAGATCTGAATGATTAAGACTTCAAAAAAAATCTTGATATTATTAAGACGCTAGTGATTCAAGGGTTTATGCAAAGAACGTATTTCATCACTACTCCATCACTTTTATCACTACCCACTATTGCTGCTGCCCCCTACTATCAAGTATCAACTACCAGTCTACCACCCACAACTACCATCTCAACCACAATCACCATCACTATCGATCACCATAGTCAGCCGTCATCGCAACTAGCTACCATTTACAATCAACACGCCATCCATCATGCACAACCCCACCATCTCAGCCACAAATATCACTATCCCAAATCACCACAGTCACTCGTCGCTGTCAGTAGCCACCATTTACTATCATCAGCACAACCACCACCACCATGCCATTGGCATATATAGCCAACCACCGCTATCAATCACTACCACATCATCCTCAACTATATCGGCTGCCACTACCAACCACTAACATTAACCACTATTATCAACCATCATTACCATTACCTACCACCCAGAACCACCACTATCACCCAACTAACCCACCGCCATTTAGCACTATCAACCATCACTACTACCTGCCACCCTAATAATTTATCTTTCTTACATTTTGTTGATATAGTATTAGATGAACGGGTGCTTTCTTTTCAATTTTATATTCATGAACTTTCAATAAAGATAAGATTCAAACATTCAAATGTTGAAAATATAAATGATCTTAATTATTTATTATTCGTATCCTCATACAACATCATAATATTCAGATGTTTATGAAGATTCAAATGTCTTAATCTTAATAAACAAACAGAGTCTTATCCACTTTTGCCGGTTGAAAATTTAAAGGTAAAAGGGTAGTAATTTAGAATGCTAGTAATTATCTAAGTAGAAAAATATGTATTTTACTTAATTGGTAACTCGTAAACATGTTTGATAACCTACTTGACATAATAATCAAGCAAGAAAGAGCACGCCATGAAAAGTTGTTATCTGGGTCTGAAGAGGATCATTGGGAGAGAGAGAAACAGAAGGGCTTTAGAAAGGGTAGAAATGAATTTTGAGCAGTTGAGGAGTAGTCTCTGATTCCTTATTTATTTTTGGTGCACCAATGTAGTCCCGGGATGAATAGATGATTGGGGGATTTTTCTTTGAGAACCATATCATTTTGTAGGTTCTTTAAACTTTTGGGTATACTTCTTGTATATGACCAATTTTGACTTTCATTTATGAAATGAAATTGTTTACCTGATCAGAAAAAGTAATAATCAAGCAATTCATTCCCCAAGAATCTCCTCTCTTTTCTTTACAAAAAAAATAAGGATCATCCGTGGTTTTATGCCACAAAGCAAACAATTTTATACCAAAGTATCATCAAATTGACAAATATAGGTTTCAAAAAACTCACACTGGTCCTGTATTTTCTTCTCCTCACGAGGTTCCCTTCTAGAAGGAAGGGTTACACGTTTAGTTTGCTTACTCTTCGGCATGGGTTTAGCAAGAGATACCTTAATGCTTACCTAAAATATAATCAACATTGAAGATAATCATAAGCACAGCAATTTTTGCAATAACTTAATGGTAAATTACAGAAACAATGTGAAACCTTGGATCCACTGTCATTAGCTGGTTCATGACTGAATGCCTCAATGCACGCAAGAGCAGACTCACGGCTTGCATAATTGACGAAGGCAAAATCTTTTCTCCTTGAGGAAGGAAGATCTTTTGCAAGAACAACACTCTCAATTTCACCAAATTTGCCAAAGTAGTCTCGCACTTTATCTTCAATCCATGAGGAAGGTAAATATTCAGCATAAACTGATTTAACCTTGACAAAGGTGAAGCAATTAAGTATTTTAATCAAATAAAAGTTGTATTATAGATGAAGATTGTTAGTCAGAAAGACTAGGGAAAGAAGAAGAAACAAAATAGAGTATTGAGGCTTCTTTTCTCATGCATCGCTTAGCATTTACTTCAGGTAAACAACTCAATAAGCATCAATATATTAATTCCAAAACCTTTCATCACAACTGACCTTTAGCATTTCTTCTTCATTTGGCTCAATTAAAGGCTGTGCCCATGCAACTTTTACCTTCATGTGTTTCCCAAAAGCATCCTTCTTTTGGAGTTTACTGAAAGCAATCTGAGCTTCTTTACTTGTTTCAAGTTCAACAAATGCAAACCCTCGATTCTGCTCGATGTTGTTAGGATTAGACATAACTGTGACCTTATCAATATTTTCAATTCCAGCCTTCTTCAGTAGATCAATCACCTGTCCAGAAATAAACTCTTCAGAAGTCATTTAACCCAGAGGAATTACAATAATCAGCAGCAAACAGTAAAGCTTACATCTTCAGTCTTCCATTTCTTGTCAATATTACCCAGGTATATTGTGTCATTACCCTCAACAAGGGATACACGACATTGCTTCCCAGATATCTAGGTTTCAAAATCAAATAAATGCATTAGTCCATCGCATACAACAGCTTAGTGCAGAAATTGCAATTATCTATCCAGCAGGACTCACCAGTAAACTTAGCTAAAATATATTATTCTCTATGCCTTAAATTTTGGGTGTACTATGAAAATTAGATGAAGAATACACCCCCAAACAGCATGATTATTCCTCAAAGCATAGTGTTTATTACTTGTACGGTTATATTAAGCAAATAGTAAGAAATGTCCATACCTCTTATCGACAAAGAAGAAAAGAGAGTATTTGCAGCCATATCCATTTAAAGCTAGGTATCCAAAAATGAGTTCAAACAACCTACTTTCCAAAATCATAGACCTATTTCTAACCTATATTAGAGTATGCAAATTTGTTACATAAGCTTCCAGCAAATTTTTTTGATAAGCACAGATAAGTTCAATTAAAACTTAAAATGCTCTATAGGATCCCATAAATTGATAGTCTGTCGAAAAATCAATATGAATCTCGCCACATACTTGATTTATTAGCTGTACGTGTAGACAAACAGCCAACCAACTAACTGCACTACTTAAACAAACGTTTGTTCTACTTAGAAGACTACAGGTAGCAATTCCAAATGACATTACCTCAACTTTGGAATATCTTTCTACAGCCTTCTTTGCATCAGCAGCAGAAGCATACCGGAGGAAAGCAAACCCCTTTTTCTTTCCTGTTTCACGATTTATCAACAATCTTACATCCACGACCTCACCAACCTCACCAAAGATACTTCTGATATCCTCCTCATTTGACTCCTTGTCTAATCCCCCAATGAAAATCTCTGTCCTCCGCCTCTTTTTCCGTTCTAATGCCTCCATTTCCCCACTCAATAGAATTCCTTCATTCAACCTCAGACTAGTATCCACAGCTTCCTTTGTTTCCTCTCTGCCTTGACTATACCCTTCCTCTCCCAACTGAACCAAATTTTGATCCTTACTCGAATCCACATTATCACTACTAGAAACATTAAGACTACCTTTTTCTGAATCAAGAACTACAATTTGTGTTTCAAGAGAATCCATATTATCATTCTCAACAACACTATCTTTGCAATCCAACATGCAAGGCTCTAATGTATTTTCAGTTGCACCTAACTCACTAACACTCTTAGCCTTCTCAACTTCCGGATGTAAACTGTATTTCTTTGACTCCTCATTTTCAGCTGAAACATCCTTACAAGATTCTAGGTTTTCAGTTTCTGGAGGACTAGGTTTAGATTTTTCAACGCCTGCTGAATCCAAAATAGTTTCTGCGTCCCCATTGTTGCTACCTTTCACCAATTCTTCCTTTTTTCCACTTTTCCTGGCAACGAGTTTGGGCACTTTCTTCTTCACTATCTTCTTGACAATCTTTACTGAACGAAGATTATTTTTTTCTGAATCTAGAACTATGTTTCCTGTCTCAAAGGAACCTATATTGTCCTTGGCATCTTTACTTTCTGAAATGGGAAGCTCTAATTTACCTTCATTTACACTAACCTCAGAGTCCCTCATTCTATCCTTTCCTAAGATACCCTCAGCAGCAATAGTACATTTCCCAACTTCTACTGGATGAAATGTGCCCTTCTCAAAGTCACCACCCTCACCAACTGTAGCAGCACTACTAGGCTCTAAATATACAGTTTCTAGTTCAATTGTGCCTTGAGAGTTAGCTTTTTCAACATCTAATGAATCCAAAACAGTTTCTGTGTCAGCATTTTCTCTGCCTTTTTCTGATTCCTCAGTCTTTCTACTGTTCTTTGCAACGGATTTGGGCACTTTCTTCTTTACAATCTTCTTGACAATCTTTACTGAACGGAGATTACCTTTTTCTGAATCAACAACTACATTTCCTGTCTCAAGGGAACCTAGATTGTCCTTTGCATCATTACATTCCAAAATTGGAAGCTCTAACTTACCTTTAGCTACAGTAACCTCACAGTCCTTCATTCCATCCTTTCCTAACATAACCTCAACAGCAATAATACCTTCCTCAACTTCTATTGGCTGAAAATTGTCCTTCTCCGAGTTACCACCCTCACCAACTGTAGCAGCACTACTAGACTCTAAATATACAGTTTCTGGTTCAATTGTGCCTCGAGAGCTAGTTTTTTCAACCTCGAATGAATCCAAAACAGTTTCTGCGTAGCCTTTTTCTGATTCGTCTGTCATTTCACTGTTCTTTGCAACAGATTTGGGCACTTTCCTCTTGACAATCTTCTTGACAATCTTTACTGTCTTTTTCACCACTTTTTTCTTACCACTCTGCCCTACTTTCTGCTCCCCAACAGCTTCAATTTCCACTGTTTTTGGCGGCGTGCCTTGGTCAGCTTCATTCAACTCAACTCCGGTTTCCCCAGTGTTTATTTCTGGAACTTGGGAGCTCAGGGATTGCTCCGGATGCTCACTGATTTTAGAATTTGTAGAGTAGGTCATCGAGGGAGACGATTGATTATCTTTTTGAGGCGATGGGGAATCGATCACGGCGGTGGAAGTGGATGGAGGCGGAAAAGATTTCGGGCCGGTGGATTCGATTGCTTCGAGAGCAGATTTTCTGGCGGTCGATCTAGTGCGGCCCCACCGCGGCGCGGAGGAAGCTTTCGGCGGCATTGTAGAAACAGGGGAAAGGGAGAAGTCACTTGTTACCGTACAGACGGGATTTAACCAAAACACCCTTTCTATTTTGGTGTCTTGCTAAGATTTTGGAGAGTTTTTTTCATTAAAATAGTTTGATGAATTACTATTACTACGTATTACTCCCTCCATTTCATAAAGAATGGTCTAATTTAATTTGGCATGAAGTTTAAGAAAATAAAGAAAATTTTTGAATCTTGTATTCCTAAATTAAAGTTATGTCAAAAAAATTGTCTTTTAATCTTGTGGCCTTAAACATGTCACGTGGAAAGTAGAAATTAAAATGTTACCAAAAAAGAAAGAGGTCATTCTTTTTTGAAACTAAGTAAAAAGGAAAGAAGGTTATTATTTTTAAAACTGAGAGAATAATTATTTTGATTTTTATAATAAGTAATATTTTATATCATTTTTATTTTTATCGAAAAAAAATTATAATTTTAAATCCAATGTTAATTATAGTTTCACTTTTGTACTTCAAATCAAACCACATAAAATATATTGTCAAATTTTATTTTATTTTTGTGAAATTGGAGTCATATTAAGTTTATATTAAAGAAAAAGTTGTTAAAAAAAATTAACACCCAAAATTAAAGCTCATATACCTTCAATTTGCAAAGAAGTAGCTTAATCTTTATCTATGCAAAGATAAATTATTTTTTATTTGATCGGTTATACTTTTTACGAAAAATTGAGTGAGATATTTGAAATAATTATCTATCACTTCACTTGCAAAGTTGTCTATAATACTACTCAATATATACCTCCTAAAGTTAATTTACGACACTTAAAAGTTTGATTGATACGAGCATATTTCATCATATCTCTTAAATTTTCGAATATAGGAAATCGCCAATAAAATCCCTTAGAGGACGAAAGAAGTGACTATGGAATTTCTCATTGCCTTGCAAAAAGGAAATCATCATGTGCTCAAAACAAGAATCTAGGAAAACCACAAATTAAAGAAACTCAAATGGAAAACCATCAAAACCAAAAAAGGAATCATTCCCTTGTCATGTTTTTTTTTTTAAAAAGAACAATCATGTTTGCCCTATATATTAAGAAGAGAATTTGAGAGTAGCACAACTTAAAACCATGACATTGGTTGACTAGAAGCATATAAAGATATAAATTACTATACTAATTCAGAAGAAATACACTTACATGATGGAAAACAAATTAGATGGATCAGTAGAAGGTCATTTTGAGCCATCTTATGAGTGGCAACATCAAGAAGGAGTTGATCTTCTCTTGGTCCATCTCCCAGGTAAATAATACAGTACAATTAGTTAGAACTCTTGAAAATATTATTGCAATATATATCCCTCAATTTATTTATTTTTCTTTGCATTCAAGAATTCAAGGATAAAGAAGGATTGAAGGTACAAGTTAGCAATTGTGGAGTTGTAAAGATTTCAGGAGATGGTCAAGCAAATCAAACCAGATTAAATTTTTTCAAAGAGATTCAATTACGAAAGGATCATAACGTAGATGCGATAAAGGCCAAATTTGAGAAGGGTGTTCTCAAAATTACACTGCCAAAGAAGAGTACTAATGAAAGCTTAAATGAAGTATCAAATGAATCAAGATTCAAGAAATTCAAAAAGGTGGCCTTGGGTGTTGCAGCTATCGTGGTTGTAGTTTCTGCTTTCTCCGGATTCGCTTACTACATTTATAGGTCTACAATTGTTAAAGACTAATATAATTAAAATTACTTCTATTTATATAACATTATTATAATTAAGAGTATGTATGATACAATGGAAATAAAGAGGTCCATAACATATTCCAATATTTCCATCCTTGTTACTATTCCTGCTCTATTTCTCTTTGATACCAATGAGTTGCTTTCTGTTTATTACACAACTTTATTTGTTAAAAGATTTGAACATTTGAAAAAAAAACACACTCAAAATAATTAATTACAAAGAGTAAAACATCATTTTATTTATGCATAATACATAACTTGACTTGTACGCCCTTCAATTTTGGATGTGCACAAGTAGACACTTTAGCTTGCTTAAAATTGAATAAATAGATACATGTGTCCTACGCGACACAATATAATACACATAGGACGCCACTTAGGATACAAAATTATCATGTTGGATGCCAATAGGACGAATGTGTCTATTTATTTATTTAATTTTATACAAGTTTAAGTGTCGACTTATGCAAATCAAAATTGGATGACATAGATGTTAGTTCAAGCTAAGTCAAAGAACACGTTGAAACATTGACTTAAAAGAAAATTAATTAGAAATGGATGTCATACATGTTAATTAAACTATTCAAGTTGCTTGCAATGTATTTTTGTGTAGTATGAAAGAAAAAAGTGGCAAGTCTCATGGCAGGGGAAAAGAAAGAAGGAGAGAAGGGGGAACTAATAAAGGAACATTGACAAAAACAAGAAAAGAATTTAAACAAGATTTGGGCCAGCTTTTACCATTAAACATATACTCTGTCTTATCTTTTATATTATATATATATATATATATATATTAATATAAATATGTTTTGACGTGATTAAATATTCTCTTGGAGCTTTCTCTATATATATACCTTAATTGAACTGCCTCGCTCTTAGCTCGGGTTCTTGCTTAATGAAGCATCCCTTGTTTGCTTTTGGATTGGACTAGGCGGCAATCCTTACTGTGAAAGTAGACCTTGACATTCTTCTCCTTCAATGTCAGTGGATAACTACACTAGGGCTGAAATGCATGTATGTGAATTACTTGGTCGATTACTAGGATAGCAAACTTGTCTTTTATCTCTTTAAAATTTAAATTAATTATTATTTAATTAAATAAATAAAAAGAAGAAGAAGAAGAAAGAACCACATTTTGGATTAAAAGAGGGAGAAACGCAAAAGATAGGGAGTCAATTGTAATTTGATTAAAAAGACGTACATATATATATGCCTAATACAGTCCACATTGAGCTGACCGCAGGCGGAATCTTCAATAATTAGCAAAGCGACAGTGATGAATGTCAAAGCCGATATTTGAGGGAAAAAGCAAGGCCATTTTCATTATACAACTACAACAGTTACATTCTCAGCTGTCACATTTATATCTTCTCCTCTTCCACTCAGGCTCAGCAAAACAAAGCTGAGAGATATAGATTTTAAACTCAATAATGCAGGTGAGTTCTTTTTTTTTTTAATTTTTATCTTCTTTCATCTCTTTCTCTTCTCTCAGTGATGAATTGAATCTTTCTTCTGTATGTACTTTCAGGAGGTAAGAACAGTACGAGTAGGTAATGTATCAGATCTGGCAGCTGAGAGAGAGGTTCGCGAGTTCTTCTCGTTTTCCGGCGAGATTGAGCATATTGAGATTCGCCGGTCAGTAGCTTCACCTTTTATGTGATGGTATTTGAGTTTTAGATAATATATATTCGAGCTTAATTATTTCACTGGTTTTGGTGTTGAGTGCAGAGAACAAGGACAATCCAAGACTGCCTTTGTTACATTTAAAGATCCGAAAGCGCTTGAAATTGCTTTGTTGTTGTCGGTAATTTTCCTTCTTTTTTTTTTTTTCACAGTAATTCTAATTTCTAGTCTATATTTGCATAACCGTGTATGCTTTTATCATCCAAGCTATTCCTACATCCTATGCACTGTGGTCTAGAATTACACAATCAGCTATATGTAACTCTTTATAATTACAATTGTTTGTAACTCGGGGAAAGGATAAACAAACATGCTATAACCTGTTAAACTACAAGGGAATGCAATTTTAGTTGAAACTAAAGTATTAAATCCTTATTTTGTTGGTGGAGTAAATTATTTAGCAGCATCACAGGAAGACAGTTTATAGGAGTGGAATAAACTCACAGAAATTTAAGGAGGTGTAGGAACTAGGAAAGAAATTTAAGATTCTGTTTTCTTTAGCTAATCATTTGTCTGATGGAGAAAAAAGTACAGGTAGATTTTACCGTTAAACATGAAATATAGGCTCAACTATACAGCATGTATTTTTCAGCACCTCTTTTGGTAATTGAAGAGTTAACAAATTTTCCAACTAACATGTATCTTTTTGGGTTTTAAATAACCTGATGATATTATAAATCTTTGATATAACTTAAATCTTGATGAAATATAATGAGTGTATATATATGCTACATCCTCCCCTAATCTGCTTTTAGCTTTTGGCCAGTGACTGATGATGCATATTTGACAATGTTCCTATTGATTGAGTTATTCAATACAGAGAATGAAGGAATGATGTTCCTAATTTCAAATTACTATAGGACATCAAAATTTTGATATGCCATTGTTGTTTGAAGAATAATAAGCACATGGAAATTGGTTTTGTGTATATTCACTGCTACTGCTTTGTTGAATTGTTTGTTTGTGAGAAGTACCCTTCTGATTCTACTCATTTTGCAGGGAGCAACCATAGTGGATCAGATTGTAAATATTACGCAGGAAGAAGACTATGTTCCATCATCTGAGACTCTGGTAACTACATAGACAAGTGTGGAAGTGTTATCTCTATTCATATAATTGCAAATATCGGTTATTAAAGTATAACAATTTAGGAATATCTATATTGACAATTCATGTAGTCTACTCATTGCTTCCAGGAAGTCAGGTTAGTTGATAATGCCGTGAATGTTGCTGGAGAAAGTTCTTCTCCGCTTGCTGAGGTAATATAGTAATCCCTCTATCTCATTTTATGTGTCACTTTTTGGATTTCGAGATTCAAACAAGTCTATCTTTGACCGTAAGTTTTCATAGATCTTTTAAACATTTTGAATTATCAATTATTGTGACTTATAGTACTTTTTATGTAGTTTACAACTATAGAATTTCATTTTTAAAAAAATGAAGATTTCATGCGCAAATTTTCGGTCAAACTTAAACTGTTGGACTCTCGAAAAACGAAAAGTGTCACATAAATTGGGACGGACTGAGGGAGTAAATAAAGTTGGTGGATAATTCTTCCTAAAAGTTATTAAAAAGTTGGGCATCTTTTTTTTTTTAATTTATTTTTTATGACAAGGGCAACCTGCAGCCGCTACCCTTTGGGTGCGCACAGGGTAAAAATCCCTCTCCTATGCAATAGCTCGCAAACCACACAGGAGAGGTGCGACGAGCTTTACCCAGAAGGCAAACCCTTGCTTTCGCTGGCAAGGGGTTTGAACTTGAGACCTCCAACATGGAAGTCCCAAGCCCAAACCACCGGGCCACCCCGAAGGATAAAAAAGTTGGGTATCTTTTGTCCACAAGAACATAAAAATTGTTGTCTCTATAGAGAGCTTCTAGATATGGAAGAGCCATTGCAAGTATATTGTGGTGTAGGATTCATGTATTATGATCTGCACTTTGCAGGCATATATTTGTTTCGACTGTGTACTTATTGTAGGCTCTTTTCGGCTTTATAGTGATCTGCATTACTTGTATAATCTCTTGATCACTTGTCTCCATTAGCAGGCCAAACCTACTTCTCCTAGCAATGGAAGGGTGAACGGGAAAGTATATATCAGTAAAGCCCAAGATGTTGTCTCAAATGTGTTGGCAAAAGGTTCAGCTATCAGACAAGATGCAATGAATAAAGCCAAGGCATTTGATGAGAAACATCAGCTAAGAGCCACTGCATCTGCCCGAGTCATTTCCTTTGACCGAAGAGTTGGGCTAACAGAAAAGCTTACGGTTGGAATTTCTGTTGTAAATGAGAAAGTTAAATCTGTTGATCAAAGGCTTCAAGTGTCAGACAAAACGATGGCTGCAGTTATGGCAGCAGAACGGAAATTGAATGACACAGGATCAGCGGTCAAATCAAGCAGGTCTGGATTCTTTAAAAATGTCTATGTGATTCAAGTCTGTTTTTTATCAATGCAGTTTTCTGTACTTGTTGCTACAGTTGGTTCTTAGGATTTCTAGAGTATTACCTGCTCTCTTTTGTCTCTTTGTCCGCTTCTATCTATTGAGATAATCTCCTAAGAGAATCTTGCATGCTGTTAAGTGGCTATATGAGCTGAATTATCCTATATCTTGAAGTAGAGAAAGGAAGGGAAAGTTTTAAAGTTCTCTACTCTTGTTTGATTTGTTAAAAGAAGAGGAAATAAAGCAAAAAAGATGACCAATTTCCCCTTGGGGTCACTTATTTAAACTGAGTCTCTGAGAGAAGGGAATAGCACATATTTTCCTTTCCTTGCAACATTCTGATCGAAGTAAAGAAAAGAAAGAAAATAGAGTCCTTTCGCATTCCATGCTTTTCCTCTTTATCATTTCCCTTCTTTAGTCGGGTTTACGCCTTATCTCATCGAACAGCAGAATTGAATTGCTTTATCATCAGTGTGCATAGGATGTTTCTTGTTGATTGGACTTCTGAGAGAGCATTTGGCATTGAAATATTTTTTTCTCGTCAAAAAGAAGATTAGATTGCTTTATGGTCAATGTTGAACTGAATGACTTGTTGATTTGACATCTGAGAGAGCATTGGGCATTGAATCATTCTTTGTTTTTTTTTGAATAATTTCGAGTTTCATCACCCTGTTTACTGCTCCATTTTATGCAATATCTAGTATGCGGCTTCACAACATCTCCTTAAACAATTCCAAACTATTCATAAATTGTGGGTCCTGCTACCATAATCAATAGCTTTCCATTGGATAATTAAAATGAATTCTTCAACTTTTAGGTTTTGCATAACTTGAGCTACTAATCCATTAAGTTGAAGTTGAAAATTAGGCATGTTGCTCCTACTTGCTGAAGAAGTATTAAAGTTCAAAAACTTCAGTTGGTTGAGGAGGCAAAGATTATCTTGATTTCATCTTTTTAATGAGCATCTTATAATGTGTATGGCCACTCACTCCGCGTCCATTGTGCATTTTCCTTATTAAAAGGAGAGAGACTAAGTACAGTGCATCTCCCAAGTAAAGATGGAATGAGGGGGAGAACTACCTTGGTTTAAGATGGAATGTGCATGACCACTCACTTTGGTTTAAGCACTTGTACTCTAGCAAGCAAGCATGCACAAGGTGTTCTTATTATTATATTACTAAAGCTCTACATTTCCATTAATTTGGAGCTGATCAGGTATGTTAATGCTGGAGCTGCCTGGCTGAATGGTGCTTTTAGTAAAGTAGCCAAGGCAGGGCAAGTTGCTGGTACAAAAACGAGAGAGAAATGGAATTTTGCATTGTCAAATTTGACAGCAAAGGTATGTTTTTCTCGCTTCTCTTTTCTCCCTTATGTATCTCTAACTCTACCTTTTGACTTCTATCTATCAATTTGTTTTAATTGTCCTATTTGGCGTAGGTCACTAACAATGATAGAAAAATAGATGAAAAGAAATATTATGATAGGTGGGATTAAAAAAATGAGTACATTCAGCAAGAATCATGCTGCTATATATGTTCTCTTTGGTCCCCCCCAAAAAAATTAAGGAAGGTTGTTTTTGTTATACTATTCTGGCTAACATTTATGGCCAGTAAAAATGTAAAGTAAAACAAAACAAAGTGCAGGAAATCTGTTACTAGACATGCCTCTTTCATGTAACCAGAGGAAGAAATGAGAGAACAATTAGACTCAAAGCAGTCAGTAAAGAGCATATTTCTTAGATAACCTATATACTTTTGCTTGGTAGGAATGTCTCTGTAACATTTTAAAATATAAACTCACAAAGTGCTATCCTGAACAGTTGCACTATGTTGGATGGCAAAGTGCTCCCCCGTCCCTCTGCCATTTCTTTCTTTCTTTTTTGTTTGTATATTTGAGGGTAATTTTCCTGAAATACTGAAACTGAAGTTCCGTCTTGCAGGATCCTTCTATTGTTGCCTAGATCATAGCCGAATGTATGTTGGAGTTGCTAAGTTGCCTCTGTCAAATAGCTTGGGATTCCAATAACTATTTCCTTGCACATCTAGAAATTGGGATCCGGTATGCAGATTGCAGATCGTCTGTGTCAAATTCAAGCAAGTTTCATCTGTGATGTGATTCTTTTCACTGTTAATTTTTCTTCCCATTTTATTGTGGAATGTGGAGTGGTGTGGTGAATACAACTATACGAGGTTGTGTAATTCTTTTGTTTGTAATCCTTCAAAGTCACGATAGGTTAGGAGCTTGTATTGATATCATATCTTTCTTGGTGAGGCTGAATTTTATTAGAAAGATTTCAGATTTGATGTTTATATTACGATGACATCCAGCATATATATTCACCTCTTAGATAAGTTTATTCATGTTAATCATTTCAAGTTTTTGCTCAATTTAAGAAAAATAAAACTTCCTATAGACAATTATGAATTTATCTTCTAAATATGAAGTTGTTTTTATACATAATCATTTAATCAACTGTAAATGCATTCCTACTAAGGTTTACAGTGAAATGGTAGCTACGTGGGAATGTGGTTTGATTCTTACCTTCCCTTTCACGCCCCCTGGTTTATTAGAAAAAGAGCCGACAAATATTACTAACAACAACTAAGAGGAGGTAAGAATTAATATTAATAATAGGATATATACATACTTATGCAGGTTACTAGGTACCTTGTCAAAAGACCCCGTAATATATTTCTACTATACTATAATTGAAAACAAGAAGATATCCATTAATTATGAGGAAAATAGTTAACTAGCATGTGAACCGTAATTATGTATTTACTACACATAACGCATGCATGCAATTGCAATTGATTCATACATCTCCCAGCCATCTCCTCACTCACACACCCCCAAAACCAAAAAGAAAAAAAACATTTCTTTCCCAATTTAATTTTATATTCATTGGTTTGTGGGGGGGCATTTTTTGTTTCTACATTGTTATTGTTCATCAATATGGTTGAGATTTTAATTTTCTGAGCAATATATATCTTATGTTTTGATGGGGAATACATGCTCCGGGCCCACTTTGAACAAAGATTCAGCAGATTCATCAAAGACAGATGGAAAAGGCACTGATTCTAATAATGTCCAGAACACCCCTCCTCCACATCTTCAGATACCTGGAGATCAGGATGAAAAATCAACAAATTCCCAAAACGGTGACGACATTGTTGTGGAAGATGTCAAAAGAAATAAGTCTAGTAATCTTAAGCGAGTAATGAGTGCAGGCCTCCAAGTTGATACTGTTTTAGGACGAAAAACCAGAAATTTGAAAGATATTTATACTTTAGGAAGGAAATTAGGACAAGGCCAATTTGGGACAACCTTTTTGTGTGTCGACAAAGCTCAACAAAAAGAATTTGCATGTAAATCAATTGCTAAAAGAAAGTTGACAACTGAAGAAGATGTCGAGGATGTACGGAGGGAAATTCAGATAATGCATCACTTGGCAGGCCACCCTAGTGTTGTACAGATTGTTGGGGCTTATGAGGATGCTGTTGCTGTTCATGTTGTAATGGAGCTTTGTGCTGGTGGCGAACTTTTCGATAGGATTATAAAGAGAGGCCATTATTCTGAGAAGAAGGCTGCTGAACTTGCAAGAGTAATAGTAGGTGTTGTAGAAGCATGTCATTCACTCGGTGTTATGCATAGGGACCTCAAACCTGAGAACTTCCTTTTTGTCAATGAGAAAGAGGAGTCCTCATTGAAGACCATCGACTTTGGCTTATCTGTCTTCTTTAGACCAGGTACATTTACATATAATTGTTCATCTCTGCAACATTAATCATGATTTGTTAGATACATAAGTAGAGCTTTCGTTAAGGATCTTTTGCATCCAGGTGAAACATTCACCGATGTGGTTGGAAGCCCTTACTATGTAGCACCAGAAGTCCTGCGCAAGCGTTATGGTCCAGAATGTGATATTTGGAGTGCTGGAGTAATAATTTATATACTTCTTAGCGGTGTGCCTCCATTTTGGGATGGTGAGATTTTATTTCTATAATTCTAAGCTACCATGATATTGACCATGATGCCTAATGCACATTGGTGTTTTTCTATCAGAAACGGAGCAAGGAATATTTGAACAGATTGTAAAAGGGGAACTTGACTTAGTATCCGAACCTTGGCCAGCTATTTCAGAAAGTGCCAAAGATCTAGTCAGAAAAATGCTTGTGAGAGATCCCAAAAAGCGGTTGACAGCTCACGAAGTTCTCTGTAAGATCTAAGTCCAATCCTTTATTCTCTTGACATACTTTTCTATTTTTGAGTATTTGGCTTGATTCTTCTCATCCTTTATTCTTTGTGTTAATATGGTCATGCAGTCTGCTGAAACAGATAAGTTTGACATACTTCTTAAATCATTCTTAGAGTTGAACATGATTAAGGTTGTGCTATTTGTTGCAGAAATGTTCTTGTACCTGCTAACCTCTTTTTCTTTTCCTTCCTCTTTTCCAATTTGATATGAAGAAAGGCAAATAAAGTTCTAATGAGAGAAACTGTAGATGCCAAAAGAAAAATGTATTGAACACTGGATCTCGATAGCAGTCACAGTTTAGTAGCTTTTTCTCATTGTAGCATCCACTGAACTGCGGAGCAAGATATAGGCGACTCGCATGAGATGGAAAATAATTAAAGTGAATTATGAACATCAATATTTACTTGTACACTGCCAAGTATAAGTTCACTTAAAGGAAGAAGAATGATGGACCCAAGAACAATTCCTCTCAAGCGTTTTGTGAAACTTTGTTTTTAGTGTGCATTTTTGCCAAATTGTTGACAGGTTGGGATACATTATTGCAAGGCTTATGCTCCTAATGACGATAGCTGTACCATTGGCTAAGATATTGTGAAATATGAGGAAGGTTCTGGCCTTCTACTTTGAGCTTTTGTGATGGATAGGTCAACAGAGATTCTGACCTTTTATTTGAGCTTCTTTGATGGATTGATTAACAGAGACTATGATATATATAGGGAAAATGTAATTGTAAAAACATTCATAAATTGATAGAAATGCAACAGTTAAGTCCATTTGTCTGTCTTTATATTTGGTTAAGAGTTCATTTGGATGCACTTTGACTTGCAAGAAAAACTGTTTATTGTCTATTTCAGGTCACCCATGGGTCCGTGTAGGTGGAGTTGCTCCAGATAAGCCTCTTGATTCTGCTGTTCTTTCTCGTCTGAATCAATTTTCTGCAATGAATAAATTAAAGAAGATAGCAATCAGAGTAAGTTGTTTCAATTCTTGACACGTTTGATCACTGATCTTAGTGTAGTAGCAGTATTTCTTATTTTGACAATAGAGAATCTTGAGTAGAAACAATGTGAGAACTATATCTATTCTAAATTGGAAAGTGGAAAGGCTATCTTCCAGTATTTCTCCATTTCTCCTTAGTGATTTTAAAATGAGGAGCAGGAAAAGGATACCCTTGCATGTTACTGTTATCAACTATTACTAGGTTTTGTATTACTCCTCGAGGTAGTGGTAAGGTCTGCGTGCACTCTACCCTCCCAGACCCCACTTAGTGGGATTTCATTGGGTATATTGCTGCTGTTGTACTAGGTTTTGTATTATTATGCTTGACCAAGTACAGCTGTTTTGTTTAGGTTATTGCTGAAAATCTATCTGGAGAGGAAATTGCGGGATTAAAGCAAATGTTCAAAATGATAGACGCAGATAACAGTGGACATATTACGCTGGAGGAACTGAAAAAGGGCTTAGAAAAAGTTGGTTCCAAACTTAAGGATTCAGAAATAAACAGTTTAATGCAAGCGGTCTGTAGAAGTTCCTTTTTCATTTTTGGTTTTGGTTTTTACTTTTTGTGTTCGATATCTTTCCTACTTGCTTCGACTCAGTACAACCTATTTTTAATAAGACATACTCAAAACCAAATCCAAACAATCACAATTGTTTTCTGTTGATAAAAGCAAGACCAGAACAAAACAAAGCTGTTTCTTATTCAATGGCACTGTAACATCAGAAATATTGATCTCTTAGTTGCATTCTCTAATGAAATTAGCAAAATCATATATATTAGTATTGAGTCAAGTACTCCAAACTTTTTATTAGAGGTCCAACAGCATATTACATATAAATCCCTTATGTGGTTGCTAAGACCAAAATAGAGAAAGACTCCTCTTACACAGAAGAGCTGTGCCCTTTGCCCATTAGGACCAGGTAACTGGTAATAGAAACAAGAGCCTCTACGGTGAATGTTTTAGAAACTTAGACTAAGAATACTACCAGAAAAGTCATGGTTGCTCGAAAGAAGCAAAGGCTTGATATTCTCTGTTTTGTTAAATCTTTGGACATATGTAGCCTTTTGGGTTAGTTATGTGAGATGTTTCTGGCTTCTGTCTTTCAGCTTCTTTGCTACAGTCTTTAACTGGAACAATCATATCTCGTTAACAATACACCATCAAGTCTGATCCTTATTAAATAGCCTTCTCCATGGAAAAATGCAGGCAGATATGGATAATAGTGGTACCATTGACTATGGCGAGTTTATCGCTGCTATGCTCCATCTAAACAAAGTCCAGAAAGAGGATCACATGTATGCCGCTTTTTCATATTTTGATCAAGATGGTAGTGGATATATCACACAAGAAGAGCTCCAACAGGCTTGTGAGAAGTTTGGTTTGAGCAATATTCCCATGGAAGAACTTATGCGTGAAGTTGATCAGGATAATGTATACTCGTCATTCTAATCAGAACTTTATTTCTAATATCATGAAAATACATAGGATGCATGATTAATTGTTGGAACATAAATAAGAAC
The DNA here is from genome assembly GCA_029582645.1 of Solanum megistacrolobum. Lineage (NCBI taxonomy): Eukaryota > Viridiplantae > Streptophyta > Magnoliopsida > Solanales > Solanaceae > Solanum > Solanum megistacrolobum. Next base: position 23,734 of record JAJOON010015665.1, on the reverse strand, counting down.
ATGACCATAGTATTGGAAATAAGGAATGATCAAACTTCAAACTAATTAGCTTCATATTCTTATTCTTTCTTCAGGATGGGCGCATTGACTACAATGAATTTGTAGCAATGATGCAGGATACTGGTTTTGGCAAGAATGGTAACAAGAGAGTGTGAGCATTGGCATCCCAGAGGCCTTAGAACCTAGTAAAACTTGACAACAATCCTACCATATTGGTTTTAGTATCATCATTACATAACATACACTTTTGTTTGCATATATCTGTAAAAATTACTGCTAATTCTTGTGTTCCATCTCATATAATCCTGCGCATCTTAATTTTAGGCTTGCTTGGCCCTTTGATCACAAAACTACTGCAGATACCGTGGAAGCAGATTAGAACCTGTGTTTCATTCACTCTTCAGTGTTTCTGCTTTGCATAAAAAATGCATTTTCTGCAGAAGTAATGCGTGAGTCCAAGTTCAATGCTATTCTTCTTACCTTTTGGCGCAGTCACAATATCAGTCCTGTGCCCTCGTTTCACCTTATTAGATGATTTTGATGTGTACTACATTCATTTTTTTGATGAAGTTTGATGTACACTACATTTTTTCTCTTGTTTAATAGTAACATTTTGAAGTGTCTTTTCTCTTGTTAAAATTACATTACAGTAATGAGTAGTGGCTTCTCTCTTTTGATATATCATCAGTCTTGTGTTGTTATGTCATCCCCCTTCTCCTCAACTGCTACCTGAAAATGAATAAAAAAAAACAGTTTCTGCACTGCCATACCAGCCTTGGCAAAGACTTAAATTTTGAATCATTGTCTTCCAATTTCTGTTATTTTTAGCCCCCAAGGCCTAGCTCAAGTGGCAAAAGGTGGAGGATTTGTGGCTTAGGTCGCAAGTTCAAGCCCCACACCATGCAAAGCGAAGCCCGGTATTTAAGTGGAGAAGGGTAGAGGGGCGGGCCCATTATCCACCGAGTTTAGAAGGCTGTGATTGATCCAAAGGACGGGTCATAGACGGATTTCTCGGTTATCAAAAAAAAAAAAATTCTGTTATTTTTAAAGCTTATTAGACCTCTTGCTGTTATCAGCGTTATATGAAGATCACAAGGGTCATAATATGACGAGGATGGACTTCTCCATAATGTAATAGAAATGCAGTTGAGTTGAAAACCAGATGAAAGACAAATTTGGAATGGCCATCACATCAGTATGAATCGAGCTTATTTTCCAGTGTAGAGATTTCTCTTCCCCAGGAGCAGTAGAGTGATTAATACGCGACAACTTAAAACGAGTAATATCACAAAATTTAAACCAACTAAATGAACTGTTTATCCATTTTCGTCTTCCCGTGTTAATCATGTAGTTGGAATTATGCAAAAATAAACATCTTCAATCTCTTGCAGAGGATGTAATTTTTCATTTCTATGTTTACGCCATATCACTTGCTCTTCAATCTATAAACATTATATCACCTTCTGGCCAACATAAAGCACTCTTATGTGCCAAAAGAAGTGAAAGAGCAAAGCTTATTGCAAGCCTACATTATGCAACATCTTTTTCATAATTAAAAAAGGTATGAACAACAAATTTCCAAAAACATACATGATTCTATCTGCAACTCGTGCAAAGGATGCTGATAAACAAAGTATTTGATTGTAGATTATCCTTTCTATATCACTCCAGATAAGAAGATAATGTAACACAACAATAGTAGCAAATCTGCAAATCTGAATGCTGCCAAAAGTAGTTAAAACCCAAACGTTCAAATAATCAAAAGGAGCAAATGTAACTGTTATATCAAGAAACTTATACAGGCACGTCAAATTCAGGGTTGCAAGAGGTAAAGATAATTGCTATATGAAGGAGCTTGTGCATGCATTTGTTGACTGTAAACTTTCTTTTGAATTTTTTAGTTCTCTGAATCTCCATCCACTAAATTAATTTGAGGATGACTAAGAGATGGGCTGAGAATTGTACGTGGTTTTGCACTGGGACAAGAGTCATCACACCAGATATCTAGCAACTACAGCAAAAAATGTAATTTACAGACCGAGCCTCTTAGGTCGTAAATAAGTAGTCGAGCCTTTCTTCAAACCAGGCATAGAAACCTGTTGCAGTTCTTTTGCTCTCTTTTCCTTCTCCTTCTCCTTGTTTTGTCTCTCAGCTTCAGCCTGTACTGTACGCAACTTCTCCATTTCTTCCTCCATGGCAGTTTTCTCCTCTTTCTGTTTCTTTTTATGTTCCAGCATTGATGTATCAGAATCTTTCACGGAGAAAAACATGGGCCCCAGTTCAGCCAACCAGTGAGGCTCCACAGCTGTCACACACTGCATGTACTCCTTTGATGTCAAGATAAGCTCATGATAAACCACGTTATCAGGAGTGTAACCCAATCCATAGAGAGCACTAGTGGGATGAAGGTGGCAAGGCATTCCATTCCTGCAATTAACATATTCCCCAACTCCTTTCAGCCTAGCTGCATTATGGAAGTAGGCAGAGCAGATGGCTTTCCTTACAACATCCCAATCAGGACCACAGGAAGTGAGTGGAATTTTAAGTGTCTTGAGGATATCCAGCAATTGAGACCTTACTTCCCTAGCCTTGCGCAGACCTTTGACCTGTAAAAAGTGGTCATTACACCAGTCCCCCCTGTATTGATTAGCTTTCCATTGCTGGTAAACATTAAGCAGTGTAAGGTGATCAGATTCTGGAACAAAAAACTTTTCCCTAGCGGCATCACTTTCCTCAGCCCTATCCTTGGGTCTAAAGAAAACGGAAGGCACTGAAAGCATAGAAACAATAGTCAGAACCTCATTTAAGCATTCTAGTTGTTCTCCCATCAAGAGCATTTTGGCAAGGGGAGGATCCAATGGGAACTCCACCATTTTCCAGCCAAGGCTTGTTAAATCCCCAACATTGTTAAGTGCACCTAATACCCACAACTGATACATGGAGTTAAGGATGTTATCCTGAGGAGGTGGGTCCATAAAATCAAAATCCAACAGGTTCTGAATTTTGAGAGACTTGAGCAGCAAAACCACATTCCCAAGATTTGTCCGTTGAATCTCTGGCACGGGGCTTTGCAGCATTTCATTCTCATACGCATTCTCAGTATAAAGCCGGTAACAAGTTCCTGGGCCAGTTCTACCAGCTCGACCAGCACGCTGGTCAGCTGCAGCTCGACTAATAGGGAACACTTGCAGAGCATCCATACCCATACGAGGATTGTACACCTTCATTTTACCATAGCCTGTATCAATGACGTAGTAAATTCCATCGACAGTCAAGGATGTTTCAGCAATATTAGTAGCAACAATGCATTTTCGAGCCCCGTCTTCAGCTTTCTGGAATATTTTTGCTTGCAAATCAGCGGGCAGTTGAGAGTATATAGGAAGAATCAATAGATTGGGCACTGCTTGCTTTGCTGACGAGGTAAGCTGTTCCATGCGCTCTGAAAGTGCATAACAGGTAGCTTCAATCTCATCCTGACCAGTCATGAAGATGAGTATATCACCCGGTGCACTAGTAATATGGATGGTCATGGCTTGCTTAACTGCAGCTTCGACATAATCTTCGCATGGGGTTTTACTATACAATTTATTAACTGGAAAGGTTCTTCCAGGTATGTGAAATATTGGTACGCTGCAATAAAGAGACACGGGGTTATGTGAAGTGGAAAGTTGATGGAAAGCCAACACATACAATATCCTTGTCCAGCTATCCAATAAAAAAACCTACCTCCCAAAAAAGTTAGAGAACTTCTGGGCATTCAGAGTGGCAGAAGTGACAATAAGCTTAAAATCACGTCGCCTAGCCACAACCTTCTTAAGAATGCCAAAAAGGACATCAGTGTTAAGTGATCTCTCATGGGCCTCATCCATTACAATTACACTGCGAAAAAGAGATATTTGAGTGACTGCACTACATAAAGAAAGCAGAAAGTTGACGTTCCAGGAAATCAAATATAAAAGCTTATGAAAGCATATAAAGAATGGGACAATACCGATATTTTTCAAGATCAGGATCTTTGAGTGTTTCCCTTAGAAGAACACCATCAGTCATGTACTGCACAAGGAAATATACATATATAAGCTTACACCAACTTATAAGTGAACCAAGGTACTCACCTTGAAATCTTCCAATTGCATAAATTACATAAAATACAATTACGAGGTGCGAGTAGACTCATCTCTCATATGGTCAAAAGAGTCACCTTGATAACAGTACTTGGCCCAGTGACATCTTCAAAACGAATGGCATATCCAACTTTATCACCAAGCTCAGTTTCCATTTCTTCACTGACTCTTTTTGCAACACTCATGGCTGCCACACGCCTGGGTTGGGTGCAACCAACAATCCCATTACTTGTATAGCCATCTTCATGAAGGTACTGCATGCAATTACAGACACACATACAAATAAGACCCAGGACCATATAAAAGATTCAACAGATTCCAGTTAAGATTTAAAAAGATGATTTAGAAAAAGAAAACACTAGTCTAAGCCAACCTGAGTTAGCTGTGTTGTCTTTCCAGAACCAGTTTCTCCAACAACAACCACCACCTGGTTTTCGCGAACCACCTGTTCCCAAAAAGAAAAAACCAAAAAAATCATTGTTATGGTCCCCTGTTATGGATCTGGTTATGGGGCGTTGTAGTGTGAAATCGAATGTTTTCTTCCTACGACCTATGATGCTGGTTCGTTAAGAGAGAACCTGCAATCTCTTGAGTTTGAAGTACTCAAAGACTTAGTAATTTTCTGCCTCACATTTCATTGAATTCAAATACATTAAATACAACACTGAAACAAAGAAAGTAACTGCCTACTGCCTACTACATCTGAATGAGAAAGTGGAGGAGTAACCTCCTTACTGCAATAACTGCTACACAGAAAATAAAAACATAAATACTTAAAAGCTGTAGTAAAATAACTTATAAGCTAAAGTAATCTACTTTATAATTTCCTTAAATCTCCCATGTGTAAACCGTTGGTAGACTAAAGGGGTGCTAACAATCATTCAATGAAGAAATACAGCGGCGCCAAAGGGTATGACTAGGACCGGCAAACGAACGGGTCGAGTTGAATATGAGTTAAATAAAAATGGGTAAAATATTCGACTCGACTCATATTTTAAATGGGTAAAGCGAGTTACCCAATGGATAATATGGGTATCCATATTTACCCATATTATTATAGGGATCATGTTAAAAGCTTTAAAAGCAAAATCTCTAATCTCACTCTTCACCCCCCGCACCTCCACCCCACAGCCCAACGCCTCAAATTTTATTTTTTTTTAAATTTGCTTTTCTTAAAAAATATAAAAATATTTTTTACTACGTCGCACCCCCTCTCCCCACCACTACCCCACCCCCTCCCAAAAAAAATTGATTTTTTCCTTATCCCTATCCCGACCACCTACACCTTAAAAAAAATATTAATGTCACTCTTCTTTCTTTTATAAATGAGTCCCTTTTATCCATTTAACTACCCACTTTTAAATGGTTAATATGAGTTTGACTCGTTTTTTACCCATTTTAAATGAGTTGGCTACCATGACCTGGGGATCAATGAAGTGGGTTGAGAACCATGAGATCTTAGGTTCAAAAGCCAGCGGAGACAAAACACTAGGTGATTTCTTCCTATTCATTCAAGCTTTAGTGGATAGAGTACTCAATACTTGTGTTGGTAGGAGGTAGCAAGCACCCCATGGAATTAGATGGCCTGGACACCATGGTTATAAAAAAAAAACATAAAGAGTGAACGTTGTTTTTCAGAAGTAAAATATTTGGTGAATTTATCCCAAGGGAAAAGACATCAATAGACTTTAAGAAAGCAGCTTAGCATCTAATTTGTATGCAGTGCTCCAAGTCCTAATTACGGAACCTCAGGTCAATTTTACCATTTAACTAATTCTCAATGAAGTTCAAAGTAAAAGTTTCGAGGTATGTGTTAAGGTGGATAACAGGTACAGTAAATCAGTTTTGATTAGGTTTTCATACCTCGCGGTATGTGGCACCTACATGTCTTCACAGACATGAAAAGCCAATCAGCAGGTACAGTAACTCATCATTCAATAAACTCCCCAGAGTATCAGAATGAGAAAATGGGTCAAACCTGCAATAAATCATCTCGCACAGAGAAGATGGGCAGATACTGCCTTTGCTGTGAAAGTGTTTTTGATAATGCAAAATCACTGACAGCTTCCCCTTTCTTTAAGTGCTGTGAGAATCTAGCTTCTCCTTTAAAATCAACCTCACCATCCTCGCCCACTGTAGCAGTATCCGCATCAACCTAGCATAAGGGGAAAGGGAATGCCAGATTATATCGTCTACAACCTGAAACACACCAGATTAACACAGTATGTTCAATTTCATGGAAACATAAGGTACCTGCTCTGCACTCTTCTCCACACCAAGGATATCTCCGAGTTTTGAACCAGCCAGCTCCCAAAATCTTTGACGAGACTTGTGCATGTTTTGTTTTTCACGTATTTCCCGAACTAGAGCTGAACCTTTACGTGAAATTATGGCCATATCTGACGTTGGGTCCTTTATTGGCATTATCGGCTCAGCTTGCTTGGTGAAAACAATTCTTCCATCCAAAAAGGGAGGCTTTGTATCTGTCCCAACAAATGGTAAGATATCCAAACAAAAAATAGAGCAAACATTTTTGAGAAGCCAGAATAAATTTGTCCGCTGAGGAGGTGTATCATAGAGATGTACCGTGAACAAGAAGAATAACCTTCCGTTCATCCTCATCATCAAACTCTGTCTGCACCTCGGTACCTCTAACAGCTCCAGATCTCAAAAGCTGGCGGTCCTCCCATTGAGCATTGTCTGCAGTGAGCTGTGATAACCTTTTACTTTGAGCAAGTGACATCTTGCTTCCATCTCTACGAACCTGTTACAAGTGGCAGGCAGGGAAAGAGAGAAGGTGACGTCAATGACAGACCATAAATGCATTGCATTAGTGTTCATTATATATAAACAATCCTTAACTACACAGTATAGTTACATTTGATAGACTACAGAAGTTCTTGATATTATGCTAACCCACATAGAACAGACTATCTCATCAGGAAAGGTCCAAGAAGTTCTTGATGTTAAATTAAAAATGATATCCTGACTTAGCCAGTAAATCTCTGTGTTCTCTCCCCAATAGTCATTTTAGCTCAGATTCTAAGAAGAACCAGCTCATCAGCTAAAAATAACAAAACTATTTTGATCTCGCAATTCCCTATAATTTCCTGAATTTCAAACCAAGTTTCAAAGTTTTGTAACCAAAAACAACATGTTCTAATTTAAATGCCTCTCAGATGTAAAATTCATTTTTCTTTAATCGAAAGCAACAATGTTATGCAGATGGTGGCACCAAAGAGGTGCAAAATCGAGATACATCTGGATGTAAAAGAAAGAAAAATACAGCACTTTCAGTTTAGGGTCAAAAGGATAATATCTGTGCAAGGTCTTCCATCCCTTTTCTGTTCAAACGTCTTTGTGACCTCTCAGATGTTCATCAATGGTCTAAAATAGGATGATACAAAATACATATCTAAAAGAGACAGCAGGTCTACACAAAGGGAATTCAATCAGTAGGTAAAGCACATTGTCTGACACAATCACAATAGTGAGAAAAACATGCTCACGCATCAAACGGCACATGCCCTCTAGTTCCCTTCGCACCAGAGAATTATATAAATTCATCTTATTCTCATCATTAGTTATTGATGATAGAGGGATCGCAAAGCAGAAAACATAAATCCATAATGCCTCATTGAAATACAGCAAGCTATGACACATAAGATTGTTATGCAGACAGTGACACGAATTGTCAAGTGCAAGCTAAACCCCTAACCATCAAGTAAATTTTCTAATCAGCTTAAAGCACCAGTCATTCATATTGCTACAACTTCCACTGAGTCCCAGTAACATCCGAGAGTTTGCTAGTTCTCCCACAAACATATAAATGCGAACATCTGCCAAAATCATGATTTAAGGATTTTGTACTCTCTGTGCTTACCAGTTTTTTGGCCAATTCCACCTCTTTCTTCTGGAAAGATGCCTCATCACCTAGAAATGCTGATGAACCATCCCCCTCAAACACTGTACTACCTTCTTCGCGGTCATACCTGCATAATGCAAGTGATTATTGGCTCTACCAAATATAACAAAACTGATTACTAGAAAGAGAAAAAAATACATAGTAAGCACATATAAACTTCTGAGAGAGGGGTCATAAGACTTCATAATACTGTAGATACTACAAAATGGCAAGACAATTACCAGGCACGATCTGAATTATACTCCATCTCTAAACGCATACTTTCAGTAATCTCTTCATTCTGATCTTCAGAGGCACCATTTGTGTCATCTCCTCCGTCCTAGAAGGAAGTAACGCACAGGTGAAAAAAATCCTTCTTTTAATATTCCAATTAAGCCCCCACCCCCACAAACAAAAAAAAAACTAAGGAAGATGGAACTTTGAGTATAAAGCAGTACCTCAGACAGAGCACCTCCTGTAGAAGACATAATCAAACTGGATTTTGCACCATATCTGGAACTTGAAGATCTTACAGATGACCCAGATGCCCTTATTGGAGTTGGAGAAGGAGCCACACTGTCCCACGGAGAAGCAGCTCCTGCAGGTATGAAGGTTTCTCATTAATGATGCGCTGACCATATTTTTACAAAACAATGCTAGTGTTAGAATTCACAAACACCATACCAGCAGAATGAGGAGTATGATCCCCGAGCCATGGGGAAACAAGTTGAGAATCAGGTGAAGCACCAAGAAACTTTGGTGATGGTGAAGGCTCATAACGCCTGCTACTACTACTGGAACGACTATCACGACGAGGGGTATCTTGCCACTCCCATCTACCATCATCCCATTCCGATCTTCCTTGAAAGATTACACAATTTGCCAGATCAATTCAAATGCTTTAAGAAATGTCACAAAATTAAAGTAGCCATTGACTAACCCAACAGTCCCCAATTATAACATGCTCATTCCTATTCTATATGTTGATTCAGATGATTTTAGAACCACCAGCTCTAAAAGAAAGATGTAGTGTACATGCATGCAAAATTCAAGACACATTTTTTGGACTCAGATGGGTTCGTTTGAGTGAACAGTAATTGACACCATTGCAACTCCATCAAGCACCAGCACGAGAATAGGTACATCGTGACATATACATTTTAGTGCACACACTGACATGTTTACATGCTACCTACTTGTTTTTCATTTGGAAAATCAGAACCAAAAATACCAGGCATTGACAAATGAAGACGTAATGTTTACCAGGAGTCCTCCTGAAACCATCATATCTACTTCTTTTTCTTCCGTCATCCCCATCATATTCTCTTTCATAACCACGTGATGAATCCCTATAGTGGTGCTCTTCCCTGCTGGTTCTTCTATCTCTCCTTCTCCCTTCTCTGTTTTCACTTCTGTAATTATCCCTGTATTTACTTCCATCTCTTTCACGGTCAACTGACTCGCCCCTAGATATCGTAGAACGTAAACTCCCAGAAGATGCAGCCGGAACCTTGAACCAGAAATGAAGCAACAGGTTGAGTTTGTTACAGAACACAATAGTCCATCCACTTAAGGCAAGAAACTAAAGCATCTGATGGAATTTACCAGTAAACACTAAAGTAGCAGGACACATGCACTGAGGAATGAGTTTCCAACAAGTCATACAGAGATTTCAGACCCAAAATCTCAAGCAGGAGAACCTGACTAACTTTAATGGAAACGAGAGGAACAGAAGAAGAGTAAAACAGTGAAACGAACTTCAAATGACTCAATCAGTAACATTACAGCTTCATCTTGCATACGAGACGCTCTGATGAAACTCAATGCTGTACTTTATTAATAAATTCTTCATCGAAAAGAATGGTTGGTAATTTGCAACCATTTACCTCTATGCATTTGTTATTTCATTATATTGAACTACAAAGATGGATGACCTATAAATGTGCATTCATATGTATTTTGTAAAATAGCTTTGGGCAACTTTATGATAAGTAAAAAAAGGACAACTTTATACTACTTCGATAATTAACAATAATATTCCACTGTACTGAAGAGGGACAATGTATTCAGATTTGCTTCATAGTAAGTCAGCGTATTGCTGAATATCAAGCTTAGACTCCAGCTAATAAAGGTACCAGCTCCTCAAAGTTTCCCTATATTGGTCAAAACTGAAACACACAAAAAAAGGAAGGGAATCTACAATCAAGCTTAGACTCCAGCTAGTTAAGGTACCAGCTCCTCAAAGTTTCTAGTTCAGAATGTAGCCTTCTATCATCTCACTGAAGTTGTTCTTCTCGATGCAATATGCAAAGACATCAAACGGTAAGAGGAAGAATTAAACCCCACAGAACTCCTCTCTCTATATTGGTCAAAAAATTGAAACACACAAAAAAAGATAGGAATCTAGAAACTTCTAAGATTCACTGAAGGTACTATAGAAAAAGCAATTCAACAATATCAAGCTTCAAAACTTATAGAAAATAACATAGAAATATGTCAAATCAAGACAGTACTAATAAGCAATGTACCTCTGTGTTCTCATTCAAGTGAGGCCTCACGACTGTCTCAGCATCTTCCCGTTCATAGGTTACTGCACTACCTAGAAAATAAAGGTTGATTAATTACCAATTTCCTAGCTTAATCATAAGAGTAGATTGATATTGTGGTTGAGTGTAATTGATTGTATAATATTGCCTTATTTAGTCCTAGGACTCATTGTATAAGTACCCATACTCATGGATTGTAAATTCATCAAAAAATACAAAGAAACTTTTTCTTCTTGACATCTTCATGGTATCAGAGTTGTTGCTGCCTTTGGAGGTAAGTCTTCTCCCTCATAGCACTGCAGCACTAGGGTTCTTTTTTTTCACAAGAAGAGGTTGAGTTTTCTCATCACATAACCCTGTCCGCGTCTAAATAATTATCTATTAGTGCTATAGAAAAACTAACACTACCGCAAGGTACGACGAGCAGACCCCAACCAGACGCTGCCGGAAACCACCTCCGACGCATCATCATGCACCACTAGAACTTCCGACACCGGCAACGCATCACTCTTTCCGGCAACTTCTTCTAAAAAATTATTTTTTCTGTTGAGGTCGCCAGCACATTCAAAGCATACCATAATCTCCTAAAGACCTACTACTTTGTTGGAATAAAAGAGGACAGCGGAAAAGAAGATAAAAAGGAACACTATACCGGCACTATATGGTGGACTGTGACGAAGGAGAGAAATCAAAGATACTTTGCAGGCAAAAAGGAAATATTTGTACCTTTAAGAATAGATGTTTAGCTCACTTGATCCTTTGGTGTAAAAATGAAAATGCGCAAGATATAAAGAGGATGGTTAATTTCTTAGTTCTTTTCATATGTAGCAGTGTAGTAAGATGCAGACTGAAGGGGTTATACTACTCATACATTGAGTTAAAATGCAGGCAGCAGAGACCAACAAATATCACAAGTAATCACAACATCAGAGTTTTTTTTATGAAGTTGGAGTTGACTAAACTAATGAATCCTCTAATGTAAAAAGAAAAAAGTGTTAAGAAACTGGTACCTGAAACAGATGTCTCACTAGCATAAGATTCACGATACCTCCTCTGTACATTATTCCGTGAAACATTAGATGCAGTACGTCCCAACTCATCAATTCCAGAAGCAGCAGATGACTCTTCATCCTCGTCTAAAGATGACGCAAATGAAGCAAGTCTCTCCCTTGGAACTTTAAATTCACTCTCTACAGTAGCCCCTCCCCTTTTAGCAATCGCCAAGGCATCAAGCCCTATCCAATTGTGAAAAGTTGATAAAGATATAAATCACTAAACAATTTCATTTTATCACACACTTATCGAGAAGGGGGCATAGTCAAAGTTTATAACTCAATATGGCAATGGAACTAATACATGTGTCGATAGTCTAAGCACATAATTTGAAAAGAAGCAGATGAAACTATTACAATATAGTGTTCTTAATTCTTATACTACTCGTTTCTTGAAAGAAATCTTAGTACCTGCATGTCTCATATGTCACCTAACAAAGAAAAGATTCAGATAGACCTAAATAATTATTTTTCAAGAACTTTCTCATGATGAGTTTAAATGAAGTAACATGGTCACTGAGGAGTCACATAGCCAGCCCCAATTTATTTGGGACTGAGGCTAGTTGTTGTTGTTCTCATGGAAAAGCATACATCTTGCAAGAAGAAGGAACTTGTATCTAATTTTTACTCGATTAAAATAGGAATGTCTATATAAAGCTTAATACTATACAAACAATTAATCTAGGATACAAGCACATTCTGTACAAGAACCCAACATACAAATAACGGAAATCCTGTAAATGGCTTATGTTCAGGGTGGGGCCTCCGAGAATCCAAGGCTTGAAAAAAAAAAAGTGTAGGTATGCAGAAATAAACAAATTAAGAAAGTGTGGAAGGATGATGCACATCACAATCATTGTATATGAGGTGTCACAAGGTGCAGCCTCATTTACTTCTTCTTTCTTGTTATTTCAGTGCAAAATTCTGATTCATTTTTTCCGCAAAATTATTAAGGTCATTCTATTCCCTTTTTTTATAGGTTTGTCACGTTACGGCCTTGTCCCTTTTCAGCTACCCAAAAGAAGTAGCAAATTTTTGAAAAGAAATCTATCATTGATAGATAGATAGAGAGGTTGATAATCTAAGGTCATAAGATAGCATGGATCATATTTCCTCGTTAGTCTGCAGATGGTCCTTCAATTTGTTAGAGAGAGAAAGGAATGGGCAGTATGTTTACATACTAGTTAGGAGTCATCCTAGTTAAGTTTTGTGTGTTTTCTCAGATAAATATGTAAAGCATCAAAAGAATAAACTTGTTTTCATATAAAGATCAAATTTTTGTGATGTTGAACTATTCGACAAACAGAAATTATGCAATATTTCTATTATATTATATAAAACCATAGATGGAAATAAATAAAGTGCCAAAACCACAAAGATATAGGTCAATCAATCATACCTAGAAGTGATTTCCGTTCTGAAGGTTTAAAAACTACTCTCTCTTTCCCAGGAACAAAAAGACCCCCACTGCTCGTCTTATCAGGTTCCAATGTCGTTGTTGTCTTGTCCAGATCAATTGGTCCAGCATCTCCTTTCTTTTAGAAAATTTAAAAAAAAGAAAAGAATTGTATAAGGTATTTTTGTGGCTTGAAAAAAGTTTATAAAAACACAGAATAACATATACACTCACCTGCATGTTCCCTTTGAGGAGGAGTAGCAACTTTTAATAAGCTAAACTTGCACTCACTGCAAGGGTAGTTCAACCCTATAGCAATCAAAGCAGTGATTTTAGACCGCAAAACCTCAAAGTTACAAATCCCCGAAAGAACCAAAAAGCCCCAAACTTAGTTCAAACGAAGACGGCAAATCGCACAGAAAAGATATAAAAATCGGCAGGTTAAACGAAGAAACACAAGTCGAGATCAACCCAAAAGATGAAGAAGATACATACATACATGGGAAGAGATAAAAAAAAGACAAACCAAACAAATCTGATGAAGGCCAAGTTCTTGCCCTTGCACTAATTAAATTAAAAATATAAGTAGAATATAAATAATTAAATTATGTATTTATTATTAGTAGTATTAATTGAATTTTCTTTAATAGTTTGTTGGCCATCTCTATAAATAAAAAAAACATCATCAACGGTGAAAAATAGTCATTCTCCCCTCCCCTTTTCCTAATTAACTTTTTTGACATCTTGTTTGGAGGGTTGTTATCTGTTATATTGTATTGTTAGTTTTAAATATAATATTTGTTTTGATTGTTATTCATATTTTATTGTATAGATTTATTATTCAAATTATGAATATATAATATTATGTAATGACAGATAACGATACAATATATCCAAATATTATATTCATTAACACAATTTAATATATTATGAAACAATATGTACTAATCATCTAAACAAAAGTGTAAATGTTCATTGTATCCTTGTATTAACAAATGTAATTCTTTTTTTTCTCTATTTACTTCTTTAGTGAGTTCTATTTCATATTAATATCTAAATACTTCTTATCATAATTTTGTGACTGATTCACAATATAACAAAATAGGATTCACGGTCTCACCATCCTGCTTATATATACCAATTTAAGCAAATAACTTTTTCTCTTCTTAGATTCTCCGCCTTTCTATTTTATATTTATATGTGCATTAACTAATTAACAATTTCAACTTTAAACTACTAATAAAAGTGTGATGAATGAATTTTTAATATGAAAAAATCTTTTTTGCCAGAATGATATTTTTACCCTTTTAACTTTAATACATTCTAACTAAAAAATGGAAAAAAGATCAATTTATTTTAAAATAAAAAAAATATTATAGTTTCCAAATTTTTTGGTCACTTATCACTTCCAGCCAAAAGCTAATGCACGTAAATTCATGGTATTTTCGCAAAACTAAAACTACATTATTTAATGCTGAGTACCTAGTAATCAGTCAATTGGTTTACAAAACTCTGTGTCTGACCAAACAGAGGACAAAAGAGGTTGCATGTTCAGCCTTCAGGTGTAACTGAAGCTCATAAATAAAGCCAGAAACTTTACAAGAAAAAGGGAGTCCGTGGTAAATTGCACACCACTGTAGTAGATAAAACCAAGGGCAGATTTTATTTTATTTTAATTTCTTCTCTAGTAATGGTATTGGATATCCATTTTTATACATAGAATTTTGGGTCTTCGAATATTAATATATTAATAGTACTCTCTGTATGGATTGAGTTTCAGTTTTTGGGTTTTTGTTCTCTTATAGTGAATGTTGCTGCATGCAAGCTAATGGATTCTGACTGATTCTTCCATTTCTCAGTTTAATGGTATGGTATGGTATGATCTTCTCTACCATTGATCTGTTTCCCCCTTTTTTTTATATGTTGCTGTTTCTTTGAATCTCTGTTGCATGGCTTTTATGATATATAAATGGTTTTGATTCTTTTTCATTTTTGCTCTTTTCTGTTTTGTGTGGGATTCTCGTTGAACAAATGTGAATCATTGGGCTTTGCACATTTTCAAGATTACAACTTTACTTTCTTTTCTGTGGTAAATAAAAAAAAAAAAAGGGGGTTTGAAATTGATTTCTGGATTGGCTGATGTTGCTAGTTGTGAATCACAGGGCTTTGTACATTTTCAAGATTAGGACTTTAGATTTCAGTGTGGTGAATAGAGGGGTTTTTTGGATTGGTTGATTGGGCTTTGTGCATTTCAAGATTAGGACTTTAGTTTTTGGTGAGGTGAATTAAGGGTTTAGGAGCTGATATCCGTATTGGTTGATTGATCAGTTGAGAACGTGAACATATTGATAGTGGTGAATGGTAATACAAGGGATGGGATCTCAGGGGGGAGGTGAAGCAAAGGCAAATGCTTTAGCTACGCAAGGATCACTCTACAGCCTCACTCTTGATGAAGTTCGGAATCAATTGGGGAATTGTGGGAAACCACTCAATAGCATGAACCTCGACGAGTTTGTTAAAACTGTATGGACTATCGAGTCTAATCAAGAAGTGGTGGGGGGAAATGATTACGGGGCAGTGCAGCACGGGGCTTCTCAGCATCGTCCATCGAGCATTACAATGTCCAGGGATCTCAGCAAGAAGACTGTCGATGAGGTGTGGCAAGATATTCAGCAGGGGGTAAAAACAGATAATGTTGATAAGAGAAGCCAGGAGAGGCAACTTACTTTAGGTGAGATAACTCTGGAGGATTTCTTGGTCAAGGCTGGAGTGATTGCAGAGTCGACCCAAGGCAAGAGAATTTCGGGTTTAGTATTTGGGGTTGATTCAATGTCATTGACACAGCAAGCTCAGTGGCCGCACTATCAAATCCCCGCAATGCAACAGGTACCAGAACAGCAGCATCAACAACAACAGCAGAATATACCACCAGTTTTTATGCCAGGCCATCCAATACAACAGCCTTTACCTGTTGTTGCTAACCCAATTATGGATGCAACTTATCCTGAAACTCAAGTGACAATGTCTCCAGCACATATAATGGGAACACTATCAGACACACAAACATCTGGAAGAAAGCGAGTTGCTCCACATGATGTGGCTGAAAATAGTGTAGAAAGGAGGCAGAAGAGGATGATTAAAAATAGGGAATCCGCAGCTCGGTCACGAGCAAGAAAGCAGGTACTTTTGCTTATTTTGCATTTTTTGTGATATAGTTTTTCATCTCTGCGCCAGTGAAATTTTACTCTTCTGACTAACAGGCGTACACCCATGAACTAGAGAACAAGGTTTCATTTCTTGAAGAGGAGAATGAAAAACTTAAGAGACGGAAGGTAGGATCTGTGAATCAAAATAATTCATGCATGAATTCAGTGATATTATTTTCTTCAAACAGTTGCACATTCTCTTTAGTTCCATGTTGGTTGTGATAATCAATCTTTCTCTGTGGAAGAAACTATAGCTGAATCTGGTCTATGAATGCTGTGACACGTACTTCTTTAAGTTCGTTGGCTAAATCTTTAATTGGACAAGATATTTTCCTTCACAATGAAACAACATGTTATTAATCATTTATGCGATCAGAAGGAAGTACAGTTGGTGATTCATGCCTTCTTTTGTTTCTTTTTCCCCTTAAGATGATTAATCAATTAGCAGAGCCTTTATATTAACAAGTGATTTGTTGTATCCTGATGAAAGTATGTCAAAGTTATTGTAGGTGTGAAAAAAAGATCTCCATTAAACTTCTAATAAATGTTCCGTTAAGTAATTATTTTATTGAATTGCCCATTAGCTATTTGAAATGATAGGAAGGCCATTGAGAACAGGAGTAGACTAAAGAAGGTCTTTAACTATCTTCACTGTACTCCTTGATCATAATTTCCCATATGAATACTCTTTTGTCTCTGTCATACAAATGGCTTTCTCATTCGCTTTTCTGTTTTATTTTGTTGTAGTCCATGAGTCTTTAAGCTACTTTTCTGTTTTATTTTGTTGTAGTCCATGAGGCTTTAATCTACTTTTCTGTTTTATTTTGTTGTAGTCCATGAGGCTTTAAGCTAATTTTCTGTTTTATTTTGTTGTAGTCCATGAGGCTTTAAGCTACTTTTCTGTTTAACAATATATCTAATGAGTGGGAAGAATCAGAAAGTAAAAGCACCTATAGATGCACATGGACAGGTGACACCTAGTAGTTCTCTAACTGCAAGACTGATATTTATCTGTGGAAGTGTTGACTAGGAAAAGCACTATTGGCTGCTAAATGATTCAGAAGGTTCTACTTTTTGCAGCCAACATATCCAGCTACACTTGCCTATCAAAAAAAAGAAATATATGTCCAGCTACATTCTTAAGGATATGGTTCTAGATTGCAGTTATTGTTAGTTTCCTAACTATCTAGCTGTTCAAATCCTTGCTTCATTGCTCTTTTTCACAGAGATCTTTTTATTGCATACTCCTGTATATGTTCAACAAGGGGAGGAAACATCACTTAAAAGAAATCAGGGGCACAGATTGTGTGGGAGGGAGGGCTAAGCAGGGACCTAATTAAGTTCTTTTTAGTGCTTTCCCATCGAGGGCATCAATCATAAGTAGAAGGGTGTGTTAAAATTTCTCTTTGGAGTTCAATATCAACCTCAATGCTTGGTCCCTAATAGACTCATTATTAGTTGCATAAACTTGTTAGATGTGTAGGTAAGACTTTTGCTTGTCCATGCCAACCTTTATTTTCTTTGTTCATTTGGATTGTGTTTACCCCTTCAAATGCTTTTGAAGAAATCACAAGCTCCTGACATGGCAAACCTCAAATGAAGTTTTTTTGTACTCAGGGTTGTGTCTTGACAATTTTCAGTAGTTGCCTAGCTCCCTTCAGTTTTCACGAGTTAACTTAATTAAATATGGTTTTATCTACAGGAGATGGAGGATATTTTACCAAGTGTTCCACCTCCAGAGCCGAAGTATCAGCTCCGCAGAACAAGTTCAGGCCCTATCTGAATGGTGTTTTTTCAATGTCATTGAAAATTTCACTAGCTAGTAATGCTTCTTTCTCAACATCCTTGTTCAGGAGAATGCCTTGGTAACTTCTTCGAGTGATTTCCAGTCGATGCGTACTCCCCTTAATATGTAGTGTATCCGTGTATGTAACGTTAACAGTTTGGACACTGAGAACATGGTTTTGGTAGTTTTTTTTCACAGTTAACGATGTGTCTAGACAATGAGGACATATATAGTTTAGGGTCATCAGTTAGTAGATACAAAGGTCACAAAACAGCCTGGACTCGGTCTCTGTCTAAGAATCAAGTGACTCATTTTCTTCTTTCCCCCTTTTCCTTTTTGTGATTTGGTCTGCTTTTGATTCATCTAACTGAAAATGCTCGAATTTGCGCTGCTTTGCTGGATCAAACTTTGGATAGTTTTTCAAACTCTGAGATTCTAAAAATGGAATTTCCCTATTAGTGCATATTGCTTGACTCATAAATATTATAATCCGTCATCAATTTCCCTAACAAAAGCACACTTTATTATTATTTACCAACTATTTAACCCGATTGCAAGATCATCCTTATACAGTGCCTTTGTCCCATTATACTCAACAAGTTAGGTTAATCTTTCATCTTACAGTGAATTTAACATATAACACACAGTGAATTTAACTTGTGTAGCCCTTAGTCAAAGGGGAAAAGGCTTTCAAATGAAGTATGCAAAAATTATAACTAAGATAACGAGCAAAATCTTTGAACATGCACATCTGCTAAATTTCAAGAGCTTAAATACTGCTTTCATATGTAAAGCCTGTAGGACAGACAAGCTGTATCCAGTAGAGATATGTCTGAGCTCACATCTTTTTGTCATAAAAACCAAAAGGGAAAGAACGAAAGAAGACCAATGAATAGCAGCTATGCCTTATGTACACTGTTTCCTAATCTACACTAGCTAAACTAATTCACACCCTTTAAAACCCTCATCTGCAAGAAAAAGGACCAGCTAGATGCAGACGCATTAAACTTCAGTTGCCTTATTGGAGCAACCATGAGAATATAACAATGGAAACCTATAGATCTTTCCATACATTAAAATCAGTCGTTGAGCCATTGTAGTTGATTACACTATCCTGGCACCCCATGAAGTATGTACTTCGCACCGGATCAACATTTACTAGAGCATGGGCAGTTCCAAGGGGGCTGACTGCAACAGCAACCTCATCTGCACCAATTATTACTTCCGCGTAACCTTTTTTTACCGCATCATTTTCCACCTGTAAAAACTTAGTGAATCAAGAGTAGGACTTGATATTATATAATTAACTTGCAACCCTAACCCATAAGAAAGAAAATTCTATGCGAAGTGTAATAGACGAGATGATTTAATAGCTATAGTTGGTTTTTCTTTTGACAGGTAGCGCTATAATTGTTTATTTAATCTTCATTTCCCTTTCATTTGATTCAAAAATAACGAATAAGCGGCAACTCATGCTTTGGAAGGTTTAGAGGAGCTAGCTGCAAAAATTGAATAACATAGAACTCTTTCAAAGCATGAGCAGAATGCCTGCTACAATGGTGAGTAAAGAGAGACTATAAATGTAGAGAACCCCCAAAAATTGGATAAAGGAAATAGAAAAGAGGGAAGGAAGGATTTGAGACATAAAACCAATCACCCATGCTCATGGTCGTCAAAACATATCTTAGGTACTGAAAAATGTAATTACAAAGAGCAAACAATTATGGCTTACTGGGAACAAAAAGAGTTGAGGATTTTTGCTAGACTGAAGATTTTGAAGGACTTGAAAAGAAAGCTTGATTGTGGTTTAGGGTAGAATTCAAGAAATACACCAAATCATATAAGTCTATGAATGAAACTCTAGCACACAATGTAATGTTCAAGGTCAGAGAGTGCTTGCTTTATTTGAAAGTATGGCAAAACTACAAAAGTACACTGGACAGGTGACAGCAATAAGATTCCTGAAGAGCCTGTGCAGGCAGACAGTTTGTGTCGACACATTTGTACTAAATTCACTTCCTAATCAATGCACACTTTCATCTAAAAGCATTTATTAAGCAAGATACTGATCTCTTCCACCCAGGTAAATACATCACATTCCAGGGACTACAAAGGAATCCAATTGATTTGTGTAAAACCAACATTTCAAATTTCTGCATGTTTCTGGATTATGTGCAACTGCAAAATATGTTTCCCTACTGATAAACATAGTAAAAGGAACGTTGTAAAGTAACTTTTTTAAACTTGGTAACTTTAAAGTTGTATAGTAACTTACCAATGTTAAGATAGGTAGAGCTGTAAAAGCTTTCAGCTTTGACATTACTAAGAGGAAAAAAACATACCCGGAATACTGTCTTAGCTCCCCAAATAACAAATGTCTCATTGCATGTGTGGTGTCTGTGGTTGCCTCTAAGACCACCAGATCTGATCTCACCCAAATGAACTGAAGCACAAACTGCTGCCCCACCTGAAGCAAGCATAACCTCCCTTTGTCAATAAGAAAAATCAATTGAAGAATGACAAACAAATTTGTTTAAAATCATCTTCTTCTTCTTCCCTTTTTTTTTTTGGAGAAAGAAATGTTTAAATTCATCTTGCAGTTAAGAAACTTAAATCGAGGGCAAGACAAAATTGAGCAACAGCAATCACCCACACTTATCTTCGGTAACACTGGACGAAGAAGCTAGGAACCTCACAAGATTAACCTCCTGATCTTTACAAGAAAATCAATTATAGACTTGCACATTTTCTTAAATTTCTGACACTATGAATGAATCAATCAACTAAACATTTTTTTCTCAAATAGGTATTCAACCGAATGAGCTTTAATATGCCAAAAATAGTCAGGCTAGGCAACATAAATCCTTCACATCCATTCCACTTGAGATATATTATGAGTAAAAAAACAAAACTTTCCTTGCCCTCTAGGTCTTTCTAACTAGCTATCTGCCCCAAAATGCTTAATTTTCTTTCTTGCTTTAATTACTCTTCATCAGTCCAGATGAACCTAATAGGATTCGAGGAGAAGGGGGTTGCAGGCCAGCATAGGCAGTAATGCAGCTACCACCCATGTTCCATTTATTAGGTCAGGAGCACGCATATTCTATAATATAATATTTGAAGAATGAAGAAAGAAAGATGGGTAAAGAGAGACCTGAAATGGCAGAATCGAGGGCAAGGGAAACAGGATTGATCAACCAGCCACGTTTATCTTTGGCAATAGAAGAAGAGGAAGCTAAGAACCTGACAAGATTAGCATTTTGATCGGACCCAGATTGAACCTTAGCATGCCACTCTTCTCGGTGAGGGGTAGAAGTTGAAGGACGTTGGAATCTGAGTGAAACCCATGTGAGAAAAAGGAAGAGGGAGAGGAGAAAAGGGAAAGCATGGGGTTTCTTGAGGAAGGATTTGAGTGAGTTCATCAAACTTGAGATTTGGGTTCCCTGATTCTGATTCTGATTCTGAAATGGGGCGGTGGAAATTGGAAGTTGCTGGTGGTTCTGGTTACCGGAAGGGGAAAATGATGTCCTCCTTGGATTTGCCATCTCTCACTTTTTCCTTACTTCATATATTCAAAAAAAAAAAAACATTATTTTCTTCTATTATCTACTAGTATGGACCTAGTTTTTTTGTTTCAAAATGGTGATGATAAGTTTTTTATTTAGGTAAAAACTAATAGTTGTAGTAATTATGTACTTGTTTATTTAGGTAAAAATTATTAGTTGTACATGTAAAAAAATACAATGAATCTTCATTTTATATTTTTTTTGCTTTGATCTTTGTCATTATTATGCTAGCAAATGTCAATATTCCTTTTATTATCATAAGAAATTTGAGCATTAATTTCTTATTTTTTTAAATTAATTTACATAACGTATAAAGTATTATAAGTCATAATTTTTTATGTTTAAACTAATTTTAAAATGCTTATAAGCTCATTGACAAAGAAAAAGTTTATTTGACTCTCCAAACATTAACAATTATGGTTCCTCGAAGAGTAGTACAGTCGTGAAGCCGATTAATACTCCAAAATTGTGTGGCATTCCACAAATCCACTTCTTTTCACCTGATTTTGTATTCTATGATTCAACTTGCACATAATAATTCATAAGGCACAAAAACATTCATTTATTTATTTTTCTAAGAAGATACACCTAAAAACTTCATCTTTCACTCTCCATTACATTACATTACATACATAAATCTGTATTATGGTGGATATTATTAAGGTTTACAATCAATCATCCTGAGAGAATTTGTTCACGAGCTTTAGTTCAACTCTTTGAAGATGATATTCATCTAACTTGTAATGTTGGTACTTCAGGGTAATTCCGTGTTAACAAGCCTCTCTTGCATTCCATTTTCTTGATCCAAAGAGTTGTGTTTTGATTTTGGAATATTATCGCTGTCTTCAGGTTCTTGCAGAAAGGGTCTGAGGGTCAGAAGTAGGCCGAGCAACTCAATGGCGTTGAGAACAAAGAACACCAACTGATCACCTGTATTACAACATCACATTGCCTTTTGTTTAGTTTGTTGGGCTTAACTTTTGTATTCAAGTGCATCAAAGTAGGGAGAGCCATCAGGAATTGATGCTTGTTGTAAGCTACTAAATGTTTTGACACTTGAATTTTAAGTAGTGAGTAAGATCACAAGCTTTTGAATCTAATTAACTTACCAGGCAGAATATCAGCATCTTGACGCCGTTGTGACCAGGACAATCTGCAGATCATAAAAGTGTGATGATACATAATCTTGTCTATCTATACGTCTAGATTGATAGACAGTAGACCTTAACTTTCGAGTTAAACAAACATCATATACACTTTCAATAGACAAAATCCCCTATTCACTAAAACTGAAAATGGACATCACTACGCCACTCTAGCATTTTCAAATATACCAAGTTAATCTCAGATCCAGGCCAAACATGAAGTACTTATAAGAGCTATCATTACATTCATTTGCATGACATATATATGGTACTAAGTTTGTTTAATGGTGTCGGCTTGAGTAACGCAAACATTGGTGAGAATCCAATGCCCCCAAAACCTAAGGGTTCGTCCACTGCTAAGATCAGGCTGAAAGGTGAATATTCCTGTACTACCCCTTGTTAGTCCCGAGGGACGGAGGAGGCTAGGTTAGCCGAAAGATGGTTATCGGTTCAAGAACGTAAGGTGTACCTGCCTTTTCAGGTTAAAAAGGGGCAGAGAAAATGCCTCGAGCCAATGATCAAATACCAAACAAGGGCAAATTCAAGTGACAAGCACAGAAATGACCTTGAAGATCAGCAGACGATAAAGAGAAATTAACAACTTACAATGAGCCCCCGGCTGCAGGGCCAATTGTCTTGAAAAGAGACATTGAGGACATCGAAATGCCATTTGCAGCTCCTCTTTGATCCTGGGACTGAAGTTAAACATTTTACTCACACATGAACTTTACTGATCACAATTATTATATGGATAATAAGGAAAAAAAAGTGCTTATGGTATAAGGTAGTTACCACAGCTCTATTCTGAATGATTAGTAAGCCAGTTGTAATTGATACCTGATCAAATATAAAAAATAACCACTTAGACCAAACAAACAACTTCGAGATACTAACACTGCAAAAGCCAAACAAAGGTAATTGAACAGATATTCTGGTGCTAAATTAACCTCACTTCTCGCATAAAAGAACTAAGATTAAGTGTTTGCAGCAGTAAGAAAAATACATATAT
>JAJOON010015664.1:0-46519 GCA_029582645.1 Solanum megistacrolobum | reverse complement strand
ACTATTTTTTTGTTTGAATGGATTGTTGTCACTTTTTTCACGTTTTGAATGAATTGTTTATTTTATTTTTATGTATGGTTAATAACCGAATAACCGAATCAAACCAAACCAAAACCGAAAACAACCAAACCGATAAATGTATATTATATTTGTTTTGGTTTGGTTTTGATAATTTTAAAACCGATTAAGTTGGTTTGGTTTTGGTTTTGACCAATAACCGACCCAAACCAAACCGCGAACACCCCTACATATAGGTATACTAGAATAACTATTATAAAAGGGACATTAATAACAATTATTTAAATGCAATAATATATTTACCGTTAATTAATTATGTAAGAGGAAACATTAGTGAAACATAACATTAGCCGATAAAACAATATCCTTTTACTAAAAATAAAATATTTTTTTCATTAAAAACAACTAATTAGGACGAGATAAAAGTAAATCAAAATAGATTAAAGAAGGAGATCCCGAAGTTGTGAGTACAGAGAAAACAAAAAGATATCTTCGTTAAGTTCATAAAAAAATTCAAAATAGAAGATAGAGATTGTTCGAGTTCTATAAGGCGTACACCAATAGATCAATGAAAATTTATCAAATATATTTCTCCACTGCGTTCCATTTCCGCATATAAAAATCCCTTGAAGTGCTCCAGAAATGCAGTATTGTTTATCAAGGATTCTGATTCCTGCTGACAACAATATACAATATTACAAAATGATAAAATTAATCATAAGTTAAGTATTTGTATTGTTTGTATATTTTTACTGACCTTGTGAAGATATTTTCTTGTGTTAAGCTGCTACTCAAGGGATCTTTCAACCTTGTGAATAGATCTCCAGTGTAACTAAAGAAGGAATGACAAGTGGTTGAGGTAAATATTGTAACACCCCAGAATTTTTTTGAATGAAGACTCAAACCATCCTTCGTTTTGAGTAGGATTTTACCTAGGAATTTAAAATTTCATGAGTGCTAAGGTCACTAGATGTAGCACCTTGAGTTCCAAAAAGAAATAAAGAGAATTCAATCAATTCATTCCTAAGTTCTTCTAAGTTTTAAGTCAACTTTAAACGACCATAACTTTTAGTCCAAGATGAGTTAGGTGGCCCATAAGATATCAAATGAAAGGTCTTGCAATCCTCTTCCCCATGTCACCAAGTTTGCTAACATTCGAGATCAATGAGATATGCCCTTTGAAGTGAGGCTGTCTAGTCAAGGAAAGTGACCGAAAATATGAGGGATATTTTGGTCTTTTCCTTACCCAATTAGATTAGTTCATTTTTAGAAAGGTTTTAGGAGTATAAACTGATTTGGTTCAGTTTTATAATCCTAATCTACGCTTAGGGTTGTAGTTGAGAGTTCAAGAAGAGAAAAGAAGAGAAAAGAGGAGAAAAGAGGGAATGATCAAAGCGTTCGTCGAAATTCTTGAGTTTCATTGCGGATTTTTGCCAAGGGTTTGATCCCTAAGAGGTATGTAAGTTTCCATAGTGTTGGGTTCGTTCACCCACACGCCAATCATGATTTACATATTTGAATTCGTCAATAAAGATTGAAAGACTTAAGTTCTTGATGAATGTTCTTGACGTTTGCTTTTGTTCTTGAATTAGGATGTGTTTGATAAGTTGTTGAGATAAATCCTTTGAATTTGAGGGTTGTTTTTTAGTACATTCTTGTGTACTTATGTTGGGTATTCGAGTTTAAGTGAGTTGGGGAGAAACCATTCGATTCTAGGCGAATTAGGGCAAGAAATCAAAGAAAAAAATTCATCGGAGAGTTCTAGGGAGGGGCTGGGGAGGTGCGCCCCAGCAATGCGCCAAGATAGTGCATCTGAACTTTAGGGGCTGGTGACCGGTGTCAGGAATGCGCCAGGGTCGCCTGCTCCCACTCCTTTTCCGTTGGTTGTCCCGTTTAAGTTCCTTTAAAGTGTATATTCACTCCCTTTGATTCTAACTATTCTAAATTACTTCTAAACACCTAGAAATCATTAATAACCTTGAATTCATAATTGAAATTCATGGTAGAGTTAAGAGCTAGGTTTTGAGAGTTCTTTCGAACATTTTGAGAAAGTCCCTTTGAGTCTTTTGGAGGAGTCTTCTACAATTTCAAATAACTTGTTTCAAGACTCGAGCAAGTGAGTATGAGAATGAGGAGAATGTATTCATGAGTCTACATTATCATCGAGATCCTTCATATCATGAATCACAACTCTTGAATTCATAATTCAAATTCAAGAGAGAGTTAAAAGTAGAGTTCAAGAAATTTTTGAGTTCGATTGTGAATCCTTTGAGATCAACTATCGATTTCAGTTAAGTTTTGAAGAAGTAGGTATAAAGATGAGAAGAGTCGCATGCACGAGTTCCATATTGTTATGTAGACCCATGAGTCAAATCGTTCATGCCCATAAATTCTGCATGGACTCCATAAATTGAGTATCTTTGAATGGAGTTGTATCTTCATGTTCTAAGTCCTTGCTATTAAGTTCCTACCCCTTTTGATAGTATATTCCTAATCATGAAACTATTACATGTTACCCGTGAAGCCCTTGAGTTGAGTTGTTCATGCCCATAATTCCGCATGAACCCTATGAGTTGAATATTCTTGAGATGAGTACTATCATGAAGTCCTTGAGTTGAGTTGTTCATTCCCATAATTCTACATGAATCCTCTGAGTTGAACATTCTTGAAATGAATAGTATCATTGAAGTTCTTGAGTTCTGAGTTGTTGAGTTCTGAATATTGAATTCTATGTATGGTTATTGAAAACCTTGAATTGAGTCGTTCACGTCCATAATTTGGCATGAACCCTACTTTGAGAAGTCTTTTACAAATTTTTCTAAACTTGTTTTAAGACTTGAGAATTTGAGTTACAGAAAGAGTAGAGTTGAGTTCATTTTCTTTAAAATGATATATGGGAACTAAGTATTCCCAAGAGAAGTGTTTTCACATTTAAGATGAGAGAAAACGCAGATTTCCAAAACAATTTTTGAGCAGTTTGAGTACCATCTCTTTTAAGAGAAAGATTTTTGAATAATAGTCTCAAATCACAGAAAGAGTTATGTTTATAAACATATGAGCTAGTTACATTTTGGGAATAGTATTGAGCACCGATATGAGGACGAGTTCAGATAACTTAAAGTCCTCATAAACCATGTAACCAACGTGGGTAGAAAGGGTCATACTTTTTAGATGATTCCTTAATGCTTTTTAGCATAGACTAGTGGATCCATTTAGTAGTAGATTTTATACCGTGGCAAAGTATAGGACAGTTCTAGCAGCGTGGGCTAGACAATGTATCATCATATAGCTCATAGCGATAGTTGTAGGTAAGAGAATCTCCCACAGAGTTATATTGTATTTTTATATACAAACAGAGTTATATAGTATTTTTATATACAAACTGAGCTATTATTGTATTATTCAATACATTGAGTTGTTATCTATTATTTTAACAACTTTCCATATATTGCATCTTTTATTGTTGCTTTATCTTGAGTTCAGTATCCAAAGTTGAGTATCTAGAGTTGTGTATCCAGAGTCGAGTATCCAGATTTGAGCATCCCGAGTTGAGTATCTTATAGTTCAGTTGAGCCCTATTTTTCTAAGTTGAGCTGAACCATGCTTCACTGAGTTGAGTATCTTATTTTTGAGTTGAGCCCTATTTTCTTTGAGTTGAGTTGAACTATGTTTAGTTGAGTGAGTTGAGAAGAGGTAAGTATGTTTCTTTTCCATCAGTTCAAGTTTATGTTTATGCTTTAGAATTCCTCTTACATGCTCGTAAATTTCATGTACTGACGCCATTTGGCTTGCATCATTTCATGATGCGGATACACGTAGTTAGGGTCATTAATAAGAGCTTCGTTTATACCACTTGCAGTTTGAGTTAGCTATGGTGAGCCTCCTTGCTTTCGAAGGATTCCATTTACTTTTCAGTTTTGTCAGGATGTCGTAGATCTTGTCCTGACTTCAATCTTTATCATTTAGAGGCTTCATAGATAGATACTAGAGTTTGAGAAGTCTGTTTCATTTATTTTGTTAAATGTTTCCAAGACTTGAGTTGCCTGTTTTTGGCAAGTTGACCATTCTATTTTTTTCAGAGTTAATCATTTGAGTTAAAGATTTGTAATTGAGTTTAATGACTTTTATTCAGTTTTAAGCTTTGTATGTTTGAGTTAGTTTTCCGCTTATAGTCAGCTAGGATGAGGGTTCACTTAAGGACCAGCAATGGTTCTCGAGTGTCGGGCACGTCCAGGGTGTAGGCAAACTTGGTATCAGAGCACATCCTTCAAGTTTCCTAGGGTGTCTGTGAAGCCGTGTCAAGTAGGATCTTATTTATGGTTGTGAGGGTTCCACTTTTATAAATTATGGACTATAAACATTTAAGAAAATTTTCCCTTCTTTTATACTCTTAATCGTGTAATAGAGCTAAGTCATAGATATTTATTCATACTCGTGAGTTTCTCAGATTCATTCGACTACCCCTCATACTAGAGGTGGTTGAACAGAAAAGTTAGTCCTTTATCGATAAGTTGTTCTTAGCAAAAATCACAAGGAAGTCATGTAACTCTAGAGGGGCTTGAAAGAATCCTATGAGTGAGTTAAATGTTGAGTTTCAAAGGAATGCATTCATGATCATATTAATCGTGCGTTTGAGCTAAAAGCGAGTTGTACACTCTTCTCTAAACCTTATTCAGATGAGATCCTTATGAGGAAGTATGTGTAGAGCTTTGGGTAGTATTTTCACCCGAAAAGGTAGCATGAGTTATGAGATTAGAAGCAGTAGTAGTGAACAAGCCCTGAGTTAGAGGAAAGTATGCAGAGGTTTAGTAATACAAGAAAGCGAGAAAGTAATGAGGCAAGCTATGTTATTATAGTCATGAACCCAGTAAGTTATTGATGAGGAGTTTTCCCTTATGGGTAGTCTAAGAAGTGATAAATTGTGAAGATCTCATGATAGGAGGTAGAGTAAAAGTTGCTAGTCAAGATGAGATAGGGTATATCTTTTTAAGCATAATAAAGTTGATATCGATGTGACATCATATTAGAGGAGGCTAAATATATGTGTTGAATAGAAGCACAGAGTATTCATAAAGTGATAGATTTAAGTTAGGCTTATGATTTGTTTGAGAGGGTCATGATGTTCAGAAGGTTATAGAACTAGTCAAGTAATAAGGTATAGTATAGTAGGCGAGCAATCATATTGTTATTCGGGTTTAGTAATGAACATTAAGCTTGAATTTGAGATGAGTGTCATGATCCAGAGAATGGCAACATCAGGGTGATGGTGTTAGTCTTGATATTTGATCTGGTAGACTTGACATAGAGTATGTGAGGAATTGAGATGTTAGCTGCAATAAAAATGAGTGGTACAAGTGAGAGACCCTAACCTTTAGATAAAGGCACTGAAGTGTGGCTAAGTCACAAGAGTAATAAGAGCATTAAGAGGTGTACCGAGAGGGTATGTATTCAGAAAAGGTTAAGAGAAAAACCTTAGAAAGAGGTCTTGGTACCTGTTTATGGAGAGTTCCGTAGTCCTGAGATAAACTTCTCCCCAGTGATAGAGTAAAAGAGGGCGTAGACTTGTTTAGAGATGATGGAATAGGTCCATAGCTTTCAAGTGTCAACTTTAGACCTAAGGGGGAGATGACAAGATGAGAAATCAAGTCAAGTGTTTGAAAGTAATATAGTAATGATTTCCAAAGAGTAGGGGAGATATCCTTTCGAAGGTCCTTTTAGTAATGGATTGATGTTAGAAAAATGAGGTTGATGTTCTTATCGTGATAGTGATGGTGTGATAATTCCATCAAAGGTTATAAATGAGGAGGAAGATGAGGATGGGGTTTTACTATGAGAAATAGTTAAATGAGAGCCGTTAGGTGGTTTCAAGTAGTCATGCGGGAAATTTTAGTCTGTATGGAATAGATGATAAGAGTAACCCCGTTCCATACCCAGTCCAGCCATCATTCGAGGATGAATGATCCCAAAGGGGAAATATTGTAACACCCCAAAAAAAATTTGAACTAAGACGTAAACCATCCTTTGTTGTGAGTAGGATTTTACCGAGGAATTTAAAATTTCTTGACTATTAAGGTCACTAGATGTAGAACCTTGAGTTCCAAAAAGAACTAAAGAAAATTCAATCAAGTCATTCCTAAGTTCTTCTAAGTTTTAAGTCAACTTTAAACGACCATAACTTTCAGTACAAAATGAGTTAAGTGGCCCATAAGATATCAAATGAAACGTCTTGAAATCCTCTTTCCAACGCCACCAAGTTTGCTAATTTTCGTATTCAGATAACTGAGATATGATCTTTTGAAGTCAGGCTGTCAAGTTAAGGAAAGTTACCCAAAAATATGAGGGGTATTTTGGTATTTTCCTTACCCAATCAGATTAGTTCATTTTTAGTAGGGTTTTAGGGGTCTAAAATGATTTGGTTCAGTTTTATAATCCTAATCTATGCTTAGGGTTTTAGTTGAGAGTTAAAGAAGAGAAAAGAAGAGAAAAGAGGAGAAGAGAGGAAAGGATCAAAGCGTTCGTCGAGATTCTTGAGTTTCGTTGCGGATTTTCGCCAAGGGTTTGATCCCTAAGAGATATGTAAGTTTCCATAGTGTTGAGTTCTTTCATTCACATGCCAATCATCATTTACATATTCAAATTCATCCATAAAGATTGAAAGATTTAAGTTCTTGATGAGTGTTCTTGAAGTTTTGCTTTCGTTCTTGAAATAAAATGTGTTTGATGAGTTCTTAAGATAAATCCTTAGAATTTGAGGGTTGTTTTTGAGTATATTCTTGTGTACTTATGTTTTTTATTCAAATCTAAGTGAGTTGGGGAGAAACAATTTGATTCTAGGCAAATTAGTGTAAAAAATGGAAGAAGAAAATTTGTCGAAGAGTTCTGGGAGGGGTGGGGGAGGCACTCCCGAGATGCGCCATGGGGGCTGGGCTGGTGCTCCCAAGATGCACCAAGGGGGCTGGGGCGGTGCCCCAGCAATGTGCCAAGATAGTGCCTCTGAAGATAAGGGGCTGGTGCCAGGAATGCTCCAGAGTCGCCTGCCCCCACTTCTTTTCTATTGGTTGTCCCATTTGAGTTCCTTTAAAGTAAATCTTCACTCCTTTTAATTCTAACTACTCTAAATTACTTCTAAACACCTAGAAATCATTCATAACATGAATCATAGCCTTGAATTCATAATTCAAATATAAGGTAGAGTTAAGAGTTAAGTCTTGAGAGTTCTTTCGAACATTTTGAGAGAGTCCCTTTGAGTCTTTTTGAGGAGTCTTCTACAATTTCAAATAACTTGTTTCAAGACTCGAGCAACTGAGTATGAGAATGAGGAGAATTTATTCATGAGTCTACATTATCATTTATATTCTTCATATTATGAATCATAACTATTGAATTCATAATTCAAATTTAAGAGAGACTTAAGAGTAGAGTTCAAGAAAGTCTTTGAGTTCAATTGTGAATCCTTTAAGATCAACTATCGATTTGAACTAAGTTTTGAAGAAGTAAGTATGGGTATGAGAAGAGTCGTATACACGAGTTCCATATTGTTATATAGACCCATGAGTCTAGTCGTTCATGCCTATAAATTCAGCATGGACTCCATAAATTGAGTATCTTTGAGAGGAGTAGTATCTTCCAATTCTAAGTCCTGAGTATTGAGTTCCTAACCCTTTGAGATTATATTCCTAATGATGTAACTATTACATGTTACCCATGAAGTCCTTGAGTTGTGTTGTCCATTCCCATAATTCTGCATGAACCCCACGAGTTGCACATTATTGAGATGAGTAGTATCATGAAGTCCTTGAGTTGAGTTGTTCATGCCCATAATTCTACATGAACCCTCTGAGTTGACCATTCTTGAAATTAGTAGTATCATTGAAGTTCTTGAGTTTAGAGTTGTTGAGTTTCGAGTATTGAATTCTATGTATGGTTATTGAAAACCTTGAATTTAGTCTTTCACGTCCATAATTCGACATGAACCCTATTTTGAGTAGTCTTTTACAAATATTTCTAAACTTGTTTTAAGACTTGAGAATTTGAGTTAAATAGAGATTAGATTGAGTTCATTTTATTTAAAATGATATATGGGAACTAAGTATTAGCAAAAGAAATGTTTTCACATTTAAGATTAGAGGAAACAGTGATTTCCAAAAGAGTTTTTGAGCAGTTTGAGTACCATCTCTTTTAAGAGAAAGATTTTTGAGTAATAACCCAAACCAAAGAAAGATTTATGTTTTTAAACATATGAGCTAGTTACATTTTGGGAGTAGTATTGAGCACCGATATGGGGACGAGTTCAGATAACCCAAAGTCCTCATAAACCATGTAGGCAACGTGGGTAGAAAGGGTCATACTTTTTAGATGATTCCTTAATGTTTTTAGCATAGACTAGTGGATCCACTTTGTAGTAGGTTCTATACCCTGGAAAATTATAGGACAATTCTGGCAGCGTGGGCTAGACGTTGTATCATCACATAACTCATAGTGATGGTTGTCGGTTAGAGAATCTCCCACAGAGTTATATTGTATTTTTATATACAAGCAGAGTTATATTGTGTTTTTATATACAAACTGAATTATTATTGTATTCTTTAATACATTGAGTTGTTATCTACTGTTTTAATAGCTTTACATATATTGCATCTTTTATTGTTGCTTTATCTTGAGTTGAGTATCCAGAGTTGAATATCCAGAGTTGAGTATCCAGAATCAAGTATCCAGAGTTGAGTATCAGAGTTGAATATCCAGAGTTAAGTATCCAGAATCAAGTATCCAGAGTTGAGTATCAGAGTTGAATATCCAGAGTTGAGTATCTTATTATTGAGTTGAGCCCTATTTCTCTAAGTTGAATTGAACTATGGTTCACTGAGTTGAGTATCTTACTATTGAGTTGAGCCCTATATTCTCTGAGTTAAGTTGAACTACGTTTCTTTGAGTTGAGTTGAGTGTGTAGAGAAGAGGTAAGTATGTTTCGTTTCAATCCGTTCAAGCTTATGTTTATGCTTTAGAATTCCCCTTACATGCTCGTACATTCCATGTACTGACGCCATTTGGCATGCATCGTTTCATGATGCAGATACATGTAGCTATGGTCATCAAAATGAGCTTCATTGATACCACTTGCGGTTCGAGTTAGCTATGGTGAGCCTCCTTGCTTCCGGAGGATTCCATTTACTTCTAAGTTTTGTCAGGATGTCGTGGATCTTGTCCCGTCTTCCATCTTTTTCATTTATAGGCTTCATAGATGGACAGTAGAGTTTGACAAGTTTGTTTCATTTATTTTGTTAAATGTTTTCAAGACTTGAGTTGCCAATTTTTGGCTACTTGGCCATTCTATTTTTATTCAGAGTTAATCATTTGAGTTAAAGATTTGTAATTGAGTTCAATAAATTTTGTTCAGTTTTAAGCTTTGTATGCTTGAGTTAGTTTTCCGCTTGTAGTCAGCCTGGATGAGGGTTCGCTTGGGGACCATCAATGGTTCTCGAGTGTCGGCCATGTCCAGGGTGTAGTCTCGGGTCATGACAAATATACTTCTTGATTTTTCATCCATGTTTCATTGTAATAATTGAGTTCTAGATTTTGGTTCCAGCGATTCAACTCTCCAATGAAATAACTTGGTGGAACTAGAGAAGGTACTACAGGGGTTGAGGTAAGTATTCGTGTTGAAGTGGTTTATTAAAATTTATATGAAGCTCACTTAAATTCAATACATTGGATGGATTTCCATTGTCCTCCATGTGATTATTCATGCTTAAATGAGGTCTACTGTGATAAGTGTGTATCTGATTTTTCTGTCATTTTGAATTGAGGCCGAGCTCAAGATTTTGGATCAAGTCATCAAATCCTATAAAGAACTCAATTGGTGGAACTAAAAAGGATATTGCACATGCTTGGGGTAAGTATGGTTCTTGAGGTGGTTTGTTGAAGTTCATAAGGAACTCATTCGAATTTAGTACATTAGAATGATTTTCTAGAACTGGAGAAGGTGGTATTTGCAATGTGATTTTAGATTGTTTAACTATAGAAGAAGATGCATGTTGAGCTGGTTGAGCTTGTCATTTTTGTACTTTTTATTTCTGCAAAAGGAAGAAAAATATTAAAGCAATTAGGATGGAATAAGCAAACTTTGATCTTCTAATGTCTACACTTGAATATTTCATCTATGATTTTCTATGATTAGATGCTAACTAAAATTTTATATGAGTGCAAAGAAAATTTAGATACCTCTAGACGGTTCTTAACCTGTTTGCGATTCAATTGTGGCACATTCATATACTCCAAGATTGGTATGGTAGTGGCTACATCGACGAAAGATGAGGATTCAATAAGTAAAAAAACTAAATTAAGAAGAAATCATTCTTAGAAGCACATACATTTTTCTCCTAATATGCGGATAGCATCATCGAATTTCTCATCAAGATTCGGTGTCCGTTTCATGCGTGAACTTTTCTCCTCTCGTCCTTCCATAGTTTTTTTTAAATCAACAAATTAAAAAAAAAATTATGTTGTTCCTTAATCTTAATAAGTCGGAAACCACCTCTTTGTTTCAGGTTGATTTCGAGTTAGAACTCTAAGTATTCCTCCTTTGAAGAGGTATAAAGTCGATGTTGATGTTTTCTATAATACTTGTTAAATGTCCTCAGAAAGCCATGTAATCTCTGATTTATAGATGGAGCAAGTAGACAGTCCAAATGCAAATGAATTCACTTGCCTTACTTTGATTGGTTCCTATTAGACATCAAGCAAATTTTTCGTGTTGATCCTAATAGGCCAAATTTTGACATATTATCCTATCGCTTTAACATGTATTATGAATTTGGTCCATCAAGACAAAATGGATCATAGGCTTGAATTTAATAAAATAGATTTATTTGATTGTGCATTCTAAATAAATCACTCAAGTCAAACTAACATAGATTCAATCTACATTTTGTATGAATTTAACCTCAAAAAAATTATGTGCTTACAAAATTATCTACTATGAGAATTCTTAGGCCACAAAAAGGTGAAGGAACTAAACTAATGAAACTCTCAAAATACATCTCTTATCAGCCAATGCTCTTTATGTTTTTAGTTTTCTTTGGTCTCTTCGTTTCATAGAGATGGGAATACGTGTATGTTTCTCATTGAATATTTATGCTTGTTATTTATCTGCATTTCGTTATTCAACTAATTTTTTCCTATTTAACACTTGTTAATTTATAAATTTTCTAATTAAGGCCCTACTTGTGTGTGGTTGGAGCTCAAAATTATTCTTTAATTATATAGATAAATATGGTCTAAAGTTATCCTTTTTTGTAGTCTACTCAAACGTCATATGGTCTAACCACATAAAATGGGGAATTGTACAATTATAACTGTTTATAAAAAAGTGGGTAAATCCCCTTAAGAAAGTAAATAAATGCACACTAATTTCATTCCATTCTTTATGTAGGTTATCCAAGATGTATCATGTAGTTGATAATTACACAATTCCCCATTTTATATGGTTAGATTATATGTCGTTTGAATAGACTACAATAAAGGCTAACTTCAGACCATATTTATCCATATAATTAAAGAATAATTTTGAGCTCCAACGATACACAAGTAGGGTCTTAATTAGCAAATTTATTCATTAACGAGTGTTTAATAGGAAAATACTAGTTGAATAAAGAAATACAGAAAAATAAAAAGCATAAATATTCTTTGACAAACATACACACAAGTCTATTCCATTCTATATAAAAACAAAGAAACCAAAGAGAACTAAAACATTAATGAGCATTGGCTGATAAGAGATGTATTTTAAGAGTTTCATTAGTTGATAATTGTAAACATATAAATTTTGTTAGGTTAAATTCATACAAAATGTCGATTGAATCCATATTAATTTGAGTTGAATGATTTATTGAGAGTTCACAATTAAATAAGTCTATTTACTAAATTCAATCCTATGGATCCATTTTGTCTTGATCACCCAAATACATAACCCGTGTTAAAGAGATGTGATAATACATCCAAATTTGGCCAATTAGGATCAACGCTAACAAATTGCTTGATGTGTTACCTGAACTAATCAAAATAAGGCAAGAGAATTCATATACATTTAGATTGTCTACTTGCTCAAGCAATAAATAAGAGATTACATAGCTTTCTGAGGACATTCAACAAGTATTACAGAAAGCATCAACACCGAATTATAGCTTTTCAAAGGAGGGATACTTAGAATTCTACCTCAAATCAACCTGAAACAACGAGCTGTTTTCTGAATTATTAAGATTAAGGCACAAACATAAATTTTTTGTTCATTTGTTGATTTAAAAAAACTATGGAAGGACGAGAGGAGAAGAGGCCACGTATGAAATGGACACCGGATCTTGATGAGAGATTCAATGAAGTTATCCGCAGATTAGGAGAAAAAATTATGTGCTTCTAAGAGTGCTTTCTTCACAATTTAGTTTTTTTAACTATTAAATCCTCATCTTTCTTCGATGTAGCAACTGTTATACCGATCTTGGAGTATATGAATGTGCCACAATTGAATCGCAAACAGGTTGAGAACCATCTACATGTATCTAAATTTGCTCTGGACTCATTTAAGATCCTAGTTAACATTTAATCATAATAAATTATAGGTGAAATATTCAAGTGTAGACACTAGTAGATCGACATTTGCTTAGTCTATCCTAGTTGCTTATCATTTTGTTTTTTTCTGCAGAAATATAGAGTACCAAAACGACAAGCTCAACTAGCTCAACAATGCCTCTTCTTCTATAGTTAACCAATCTAATATCACATCACAAACACCACCTTCTCTAGTTCTGGGAAATCATTCTAATGTACTGGATTCGAATGAGTTCCTTATGAACTTCAACAAACCTCCTCAAGAACCATACTTACCCCAAGTACGTGCAATACCTTCTTGAACTGGCAAAATGACATAAAATCAGATTGACACATTATCACAATATACCTTATTTCAACATGCTTAATCACAAGTAGGACAATGGAAATCCCTGTAATGTATTGAATTTACGTGAGTTTCTTATAAATTTTGATGAACCACTTCAACAAGAATACTTATCTCAACCCCCGACAATACATTCTCTAGTTCCACTAAGTAATTTCTTTGGTGAGTTGAACGTGTGGAACAAAAATGTAGAACTCAACTATTTCAATGACAATATGGCTGAAAATTAAGAAGTATATTTACCTCAACCACGTGTCATTCTTTCTTTAGTTCCACCAGATGATCTATTCACAAAGTTGAAATATCCCTTGAGTAGCAGCTCAACTCAAGATATTATCATCACAAGGTCAGTATTAATATACAAACAATACAAATACTTAACATTTATTAAGTTTATTAATTTGTAATATTGTTTATTGTTTGTCAACAGGAATCTGAATCCTTGATATACACAACTGCAGTTCTAGGGCAGTTCAAGGGATTTTTATTTGCGGAGATGGAATGCAATGGAGAAAGATGTTCAATAATATTTCATTGATCTATTGCTATACACTCTTTAGAACTCGAACAATCTTTATCTTCTAGTTTTCGAATTTTTATGGATTGAATGAAGATAAATTTTTGTTTTCACTGTACTCATAAGTTTGGAATCTCCTTCTTGAATCCATTTTCTTTTTCTTCTATCTCGTCATAATTAGTTTTTTTAATAAAAAATATTCTTTTTAGTAAAAGGTTATTGTTTTATCGGCTAGTTATGTTTCACTAATGTTTCCTCTTACATAATTAATTAGCGGTAAATATATTATTGTGTTTGAAGAATTGTCATTAATGTCCCTTTTTATAGTAGTTGACTACTATACCTATCCGTGTATTACACATATATATTAATTTATGATTATTTTTATTCCATTTAACATCAAAGAGTTCCAATATATTTACAAGGAGGACTCACCAAAACTCTCAAATGGGATGTACATAGTGATCTCAACGAAGTGCCCGGTGATGATCGTGAACATCTGTATCTGCAACATAAAAAGAAGTACGTCGAATGATATAAGTACATTGAATGTACCGGTATGTAATATAGCCGAAGCGAAATGACTGAATGAAAGGACTACAATAGATATAAATATATACTCAACTGAATGTAAAGAAATAAATGAGTGAAATTATTTAAACTTTACATCTACTTCCTCATCTCTGAACTCAACATATTAAGTGATATGATAAAAATACACTTTTAACTCTATTTTGGTGATTCTCTAATCGATAACCATTACTATGAGCATGATGATGATACAACGTCTCATCCATGCTACCAGAACTGTCCTATACCTTGCCGGGATATAGAACATCTCCACTAAAGATCTGCTTGAAAGTAATAAGGAGTCGTCTAAAAAATACGATCTTTTGGCCATGTTGGCTATATATTTTATGAGGAACGTGAGTTGTCTGAACTCATTCCCATATCTATGCTCAATACTACTCCCAATAAATATATATATATTCGCGCTCAAATGTATAAAACATACTTTTTCTGAATTTGATGTAATTTCTCATAATATCCCCTTAAAAGAGTTATTGCTCTAAAATATCTATGAATTCATTAGCTCATTTAGAAATAAAAAATTTTCATTTCTCAATGTAAAAAGTGATACATTTGGGAATACTTAGTTCCCTTATACTCTTACTCAAATTATGTTTAAGACTCTTTTTCAAAACTACTCTTTGCTTTCTAAGAAAATCCGTTTAAGACAAAAATATTTGCTTTGAAAGATTCTCAAAAATTATAACTCAAAACAAGTTACATGGTGAAATATAGAAATGAACAAATCAACTCAAGGATCTCAATAACAATATAATAAACTTAATACTAAAAAATCAAGAACTCAGAACTCAACAATACTACTCATCTCAAGAATACTCAAAATCCAGTGTAAACCCTAGATTACTCTTTTACTTAATTTATATAGATGTAGAGCTTGAGGATGAACTCTGTCCATCACTATTGTAGCCTTACATACATGGAAGAACAAAGTTCTTGGCGAAATCGGTGAAAACTCGA
Organism: Solanum megistacrolobum; assembly: GCA_029582645.1. Lineage (NCBI taxonomy): Eukaryota > Viridiplantae > Streptophyta > Magnoliopsida > Solanales > Solanaceae > Solanum > Solanum megistacrolobum. Next base: position 31,490 of record JAJOON010015664.1, on the reverse strand, counting down.
AGAACGCTCAAAACCCTAGCTTTTCTGCTTTGGGAACCTCGCCCTAATGAGTTCGAGTGTTAATGAATGTAAAAGATTGACTAACACAGTTTTAACTCTTAACTTAGAGTACAAAGTCAAGTTTTAGGCTCAGAATGAATGAGAAAAGTCTGAAATATCCTTCTTAAGAAGCTTACGAAAACCTTCCACCGGGCCATCTACGGTTTGTGGTTTGTTCGACGGATTGCAAATCTCATATGTGGAATTCATACTAAATTTTAAGGCTCCAAAATTCATTATGTGGATCCAAACTACGTCCCCTAGAAGTTTCTACTAACCGTATAGCCAATCCATAGAATTCATATTGAATTTTAAGGATCAAAAGTTCATTCTATGTGTCCAAACTACGATAGATAGAATTTTCTATGACCTGTAGATGGATCTGTAGGAATAAGACCCCAAAATTTGACTTCTCTCAAGTTTTCGACGAGTTTATAGTACGGGTCGTAAAAAAATTCTATGGCACGTACAAGCAATTTTTAGGAATTGACTTAGGAAACACCGATGTGGCGACTATGGTAAAATGGTCATAACATTTTACTCCAAACTCAAAATGAAGTAAACTTGGTGGCCTTGGAAAGAGGACTCATAGACCTTCAATTTGATAGGTCATGAGCCACCTAATTCATTATGTGATGATAGATATTATCTTTTGAAATTTACCTAAGTTGAAACTTATGTCAAAACTTAATCAGTAAGGAAGCTTTCAACTCAACTTTGTGCTAGGAGATTCTTTTGATTTTAATTCGTATCCAAATCCATTTCCCACACTAAATAATTGACTTTAAATCCTAAAAACAATTAAATAATAACCTGATACGACCTTATACGCAAATTAACACTGATTCGAACATTAACTTAAAAAATTTCGGGGTGTTACAATAATATTACTCAATATTTGGGTCTTTGTCTTCGAAATGCACAAGATCCCGAAATTTTTGAAATATTTTATTCAGAAGATATGATTTCAATATTTTTACATACTAGTACAAATAAAACAGTAAACAAATTCAAAAAAATCAATAAAAGTCTACTATAACAAACGATTTTTAGATGCTACTAATACAAATGAAACAGTAAATAAATTCAGAAAATCAAAAAAAGTTTACTATAGAAAAAGATTCTTTTTGTCATTTTAAAAATTTCACAGTCAAATTATTGAATTATTTGAGAAGTCCAACCAAACCATGACCATATTGTACCTCGGTTCCCAAGTACACACCGTCCCGTGGATGCCCTCATCTCAAATGTGGTCACAATGATCAATATCGTAAACTTTCTTTAGCTAGTTGGACAGTCTCATGGATGTCCTCCTCTCAAATGTGGTCACAATGACCATATTGTACCTCAGTTCCAAGTACACACATTCTGAAAAAAATGAATAGTGTTTGATAATTAATAAAGTAAAGTATACTAAAAAATATTAATCTAAACTAAGAAAATCACTTTATCAATTCCAACTCAATAATACACAATTCATCATCTAATTAAAAAAAACTCAATATATTCATGACATTCAAGTATATGCAATAGTTCAACTTTTCAAACATCTTATATTAAAAAAAACTTCAATATCAACTCGAAACACTTCAATATCTAACTTCTAACTTCAAAATACTTCAATATCAACTCAAAAAAAAAAACATGATTCACAATCTAATTAATAAAATCCTCAATTCAAACAAAATAAAGCCCTAAAATAAAAAATCTCCAATTCATTCACTAACTAACAATCAAACATCTAAACTAACAATCAAATACACAAATTCAACCAACAAAATACAATAAACTATCTAACAAATCAAATTTTACTCAAACTCAAAAGAAAAAAAACACGAACCCTAACCTTAATTAGATTTTATGGGTTTGGTTATGGTTGAGGGCTGGTGGGGGAAGCAGCGGCAGAAGTTGCAACTCCAACGGTGGCAGTGGCAGTGGCGGTGGAAACACCAATGGAGGCTGGGGGGTGGACAATAGTGGTGGTGACACTTTAGAGAGAAGAAGAGAGGATAAGAGAGAGAAGGAAAATAGAAAATGAGGGGAAAAATGAGACTATCCTTTATACCAAGACTCTCCAATGGTAGAATAAGCGTTGGATCACCAACACACTTCTTCAACAAGGAGACATGTAAAACTGGATGTACCGACGCTAAGTCATTAGGAAGATAAAGCTCATAGTAAAACTTACCAATACGCCTCAAGATATAATATGGGCCCACATAAAGGGGACTATGCTTCCCTTTATTCCAAAACCTCATTACACCCTTCATAGGTGAAATTTTAAAGTAAACCCAATCATCAGTATCAAACTCTATATCTCTTCTCCTAACATCGGCATATGACTTTTATTGACTTTGAGCTATTTTCAGACTTTCTCTAATAAGCCGAACAGTCCCCATAGCCTCATGTACCAACTCGGGACCATTCAAGGCAACCTCACCAACTGATTCTTGAATGATAGTTGCTATTATAATCAAACTATATCAAAGGCAAATGACCATCCCAATTACCCTTGAAGTGAATCACACAAGCTCTCATCATATCTTCAAATTTCTAATAGTACACTCCACGTGACAATTGATTTGAGGACTAAAGGTGGTACTAAGCTTGAAATGAGTACCAAGCCCTTTTTGGAAGGATTTCTGAAATTGAGAAGTACATTGGGTACCAAGATCAAAGATAATAGATAGGGGTACTCCATGCAACCTAACCATCTCCCTTAGATACAACTTAGCATACTCTTTCGCCGCATAAGTAACCTTGACCTTAATGAAATGAGTCGACTTTGTTTTAAAATATAAAATAACCAAAATCCAGTCATGTTCCCGCCGAGTCCAGGGTAAACCAACAAGAAAGTTCATATTCAAATATTCCCACTTCTAAGTAGGAATACTAATATCTTGAGACAAACCTCCCTGATATAGATGCTCAACTTTCACTTGTTGACAATTAAGATAGTTAGCCACAAATTCTTCAATATCATTCTTCATCCCATTCTACCAATAGACTTCCCGCAAGTAACGATATATCTTTATGGCTCTAGGGTGAATGGAATATCGGGAACTATGGTCTTCTGATAATATTTTTTCTCTCAAGTCATCAACATTGGGAACACACAACTTACCTTGATACTGAAGCACCCAATCTCCCCATTTGTAGAAAGCCTCAACGGACTTTTTAAGTACCACTTCTTTTAACTAAACAAAAATCAGATCAAGACCTGACTTGGCTTTTAGATCTGACACAAAGGATGATTCTAAACCATTTTAAACAATTACACCACCTTCATTAGCATCAACCAACCTAACACCCAATCAGACCAATATATGAAGATGACAAACAAATTCTTTCTTATCTTTCTCAACATGAGCAACACTACCCATTGATAGTTGACTAAGATTACCCACCACCACATTCAATTTATTGGGGCGATAGAGAACACTCATGTCATAATACTTTACCAAATCAAGTCACCTCTTTTTGCTAAGATTTAAATCCTTTTGCTTGAACCCATATTGCAAACTCTTGTGGTCGATAAAGGCATAAACATTGACACAATATAAGTAATGCCTCAAAAATTTTAAGGCAAAAATAACCACCGCTTGTACTAAATCAGTTTTAGGATAGTTCTTTTCATGATTCTTCAGCTGCCACGAAGCATATGCAATCACCTTTATATTTTTCGTAAGAACACACCGTAATCCTATCCTTGAAGCATGAAAATAAACAACAAACCCATCGGATCCTACTGGAAAAGTCAATACCGGAGCGGAGGTAAGTCTATCTTTCAATTATTGAAAACTCTTCTCACACATTTCTAACTATAAGACTTTAACTTTCTTTTGGGTCAATGTCGTTAATGGCGAGACAATCGTAGAAAACCCTTCCACAAACCTTTTATAAGAACTAGCAAAACCCAAGAAACTTCAAATATCAAAAGACAATTAGAGGTCTAAGCCAACTTTTAACCAATTTTTTCTTCTTAGCATCTACGTGAATACCCTTACCAGAAACAACGTAAACCAGAAAATCCATGGACCTTAACCAAACTAACATTTACTAAACTTAGCAAATAGTTGTTAGCCTTTGAGGACTTGCAACACAATTCTCAAATGATCGGCATGATTTTCCTCACTACGTGAGTAAATCAAAATATCATCAATGAACACAATGACAAACATATCAAGGTATTTCCAAAACACTTTATTCATCAAATCCATAAATTCAACTAGATAATTCATCAAACAAAACGACATTGCCAAAATCTCATAATGATTATATCGAGTTGGAAAAGTTGTCTTCAGAATGTCATCTTCCTTCACCCTCAATTGGTGATAACCTGAACGAAGGTCGATCTTATAGAAGTAACTCGCTCCTTGGAGTTGATAAATCAAATAATCTATTTTTGGAAGAGGAAACTTATTCTTAATGGTAACCTTGTTCAATTTCATGTAGTCAATACACATGTGAAGTGAACCATCTTTCTTACGAATAAACAAAACTGGAGCACCCCATGGAGAGATATGAAACCCGTATCCAAAAAATATTTTGATTGCTTTTTCGATTCCTTATGTTCTGCCAGAGCCATACAATAAGTAGGAATATATATAGGTTGCGTATCTGGGAGAAGGTCGATATTGAAGTCTATTTCCCTTTCGGGAGGAATACCAGGTAAATCATCGGGAAACACTTCCGGAAACTCATTTACAACGAGGACCGACTCAAAAATAGGGGTTTAAGAATATTTATCTCTAACCCAAACAAGTTGATAGATGCAACCATTAGAAATCATTTTTGTAGATTTAAGAGAAGAAATAAACTGACCCTTAGGCATATACTTTCCCCATTTTAACTCTAGGACGGGCTCATTAGGAAATTGAAACTTCACCATTCGGGTTCTACAATCAACAGAAGCTTAACAAGAATAGAGCCTACTCATACCAGTAATGACATCGAAATCTAGCATATCAAGTTGTACTAGGTCAACATGAGTCACTCAATGGGATAAGGAGACGGGACAATTTCTATTGACTCTCTTAGCAACAATAGATTCACAAATTGGATTAGTGACAGAAAAAATATCTAGCAGCACATCCGAAGAGAAATCAAGTATCATAGAAACATATAGTGTCACAAAATAAAAGGTAGAACCGGGATCAATCAAAGCATAGAAATCATGATGAAAGTCATTCAACATACCGAAAACAACATTGGAAGAACCCTCTTTCTCATGATGAGTTTGAGGTACATAAAATTATTTTTTCTTTGGTGCTTTTGAACCCGAACCACTAGGTTGAGCATGCCTACCTTTTCGCCCCTTATATGTAAGTAATGAATAATCCCTTATCTTATGACCACTCATACCACAACCGAAGAAATTATTTGTACCGCCTAACCATTTACCATCATGCGTCCTTCCACACCTAACAAAACTAGACAATGAAGATCCACCCTAAATTCCTCCTTCATGCTTAGGGTTACACATCCTATCTTTTTTGAACTTACGAGCCGGAACATTGGAGGAACTTTGACCAGAAAACCTTTATCGGAATCTAAAACAGCCATATCCATTGAGCCATGAATGTGAAAAGTCAATATCACCGCTCTTTGCTCTCATTACCTCCCTAGACCTTACCTTAAGCTTCTCATATTCAATTTGTTGAGCATGAATCATTAGATGAGAAATATCCATTTCCTCGATGAGCATGGTAGTATGACATTCCATAACTACCATTTCGGACACTACCAAAACAAACTTTCTCATCTTTGCCCTAGAATCAGCAACAATAGTAGGAGCATATCTATACAATTGTGTGAACTTCAAGGCGTACTCCTTCACACTCATATTTCCTTATCGAAGGTTAATGTATTCAAGTAACTTTTCCTACCTCATCTCAAGGGGAAATACCCTATAAAGGAAAGCAACCTTAAACTTCTCCCAATCAATAGGACCCACATCCACCGCCCTCACTTCCTTCCATCGGTGAACGAAACTTGAGCAGCACCCTTAAGTTGTTAAGAGGTCAGTTTTGCCTATTCCATCGGTCTCACTCGCATGATCATCAAAACCTTATATATCTCATCAATGAACTCTTGAGGATCTTCCTCAATTTTGGAACCATGAAACTCCGGGGAATTCATTCTAGTGAAGTCCCTCACTCTAGTTGTCGTTGTATCCATATTTGGGTTCACGGGGAGAACAACCTCCCTATTGGCCTAAGCCATCATGGCTTGAGCTAGCACTTGAAAAGCAGCCTAAAACTCTCCATTTGTCACTTATTCAGCCAAATAGTCGACTTGAACTTGAGGAGATTATCGATGCATATTCTCACCAGCATTCTTTCTAACATATGGTATTCGAGGGGCCATATCCTGAAAAGGATAAAATAAGGATTAGGAGAGAGACATACTATTACATGACTTTTGATTGATGAAAGAAGTAGAGTTTCCTCAACATCTTATAGCTTTTTCCTCATAAATGTGGCGTGCTTCACACTTATTAACAATACTCTATTCGACCTTGCTAATGCGACATCCTAGAACCTCCCTAAATCTTGTTATAGGAATACCAAGTATGTCACGACCCAAAGTATACCCTAAGTGTAACATGACGTATAGAACCCCAAGAGGTCCTAGAAAGCCACTTATCATACATCATACAAGATAATAGAAAAAAAGATTTTAAAAGAAATAGTTTAATATCATAAAAGAGTTTTGACAAAGTGGAAGTCTAACATCAATCTGAAAAAGCCATATATTACATCATGGGGAGAGTGATCGGGATGTAACCCATACATAACATACAAATTCTAAAAACTAATGTAAAAAAAGCAATAAGGGTTTCTCGATCCTAAGAACATGAGAACTCACCAATTCTTAAGTGCTTAAAGTTCAACTAGCCACGAGTGTCAGAGGTAGAAATGTTAGACCCTATATTAGTAAAACAATGTAGAAAAATTATGCATTAGTACATGGAATGTATTAAGTATGACGAAATGAAAAGATTTACGTGATATGCAATGACCAAGGTAAATCATACGATAAAATGGTTAGAAAACATAAGTCATAATAATGGTAAATGCAAGTTAAACATCTTTAAAATACTTGTGAGTTACTTTCGAAAGTAACGCTAGTTCATTATTGTGGGAAGTGTACCATAATACCGACATAGACTATATCAGCTATAAAATGGATTCCAGTGTATAACCCACACCGAAAAGAGATATACTTACTTGCCAAGGTAAGAACCATACATTTTAGCTAAATTGAATCCACTAGTTAATCTTTATCTAACACAATCCTATGGTGGCACATAGTTATGGATAAGGAGATTGCTAGTAGAAACTCGACCTTTACTAATGGTAGAGGTTCCATCTCAACATCCTCTCGGTGCTGTATATAAATCCCACAATTTTCATTACTCATATTCATCTTATTATCTACGAAAAAGTACAATTAAGAAACCAATCCAAGCTAGAATTAGAATATTAAGTTCTTTATATTGATTCAATTTAGGTGAGATACCTTTCAACCTTATAAATCCTTGTGTGACAAAATCTTTCATAATCAACTACACACTGATACTTTACCCTCAAAGAATTCTCAAATCATTTACATCAATTTCATATAAGAACATGCAAATCTTCATAGATTCATCTTTCATAGTTCATAAGCTTAATCATGTGTTCATAGTGTAAAATTTTTGGATCATGCATGGGTTCTTATTTATTCAAGTCAAAAACATGTAATTGCTTAAATTCATGCCTAAATAGATTAAACAAAACAATCAATTGGATCATAATTAAAAAGAACCCATGCAGATTGCATAAAACCCTAACTTGAATTGAGAATCTATCCTTACAAAATTAGAAATTTTAGGAACACTAAGGAGAAACAAACTTCATAGGTGAATATAAACCTACCTTGGAGTTAAAATCCCAATTGTAATGGTGATATTGAGATCTTGGTGCTTGAAACCCTAGATTGTTTCCTTGAGTTTGAGGGAATTTAAAAGAAGTGAACTTGGAGGGAAATTAGGGATTTAGGTGAATTATTATAAAGGGGTAGTTTTAGGACTGGAGGGGTATTTATAGGGCTTCATATTAGGAAATAAAAGACTTAGTTTAGGCTTAAAATTGTTCAGAAAAGACCCAAAATCCCTTCTATGACAAGGACCTATAGTATATAGGTATTTTACTGATTGTCCTAGTCAACTATAGAAATGATAAGAGACCCTAGATTTTGACCATCTTTTAACAAACATAGTCTTTGGCTGAAAGGTCTATCTACGAACCATAGACACCAACCATAAAAGCCAACCTTTGGCCTTAAAATTTCACTATGTCTGGGAGCTACCCACAAGACCTATCATTGACTTGAAGATAAGTTGATGGACCTTACTGGTGAATCATAAAAGAAGTACTGCACTTGATTGTAGAAATTTATTTTCTCCCTCTCTAAGGATGTCATCTACAGCCCTTAGAATTTACTACGGTTCGAAGATGGGACATGTTGAACCAGACTACAGTCGAAAAACAATTCTTTCTTTCTTTTCCAAATCTGAGGTGTTGCATTTGCTTCACGTAACTCTTTGTTATAAAAGCAGCTCTTCCCCTACATTTTCTCTCAACTAAATAACTTGTTCAAATATATTTGTATTATATTTTTATATGTAGAAACAATAAATGAAAGTGAATGGAGGTTTTGGAAAAGAAGGGTATTATCAATGAGTTTTGGAAGAGGCACTTGGGGAGATACTGGGAGAAAATAAGGGATTCATGGAAAATAATTGGTGTTTGGCTAGGTATGTTTGATATCATGGTGGAGGCGGTGGATGTATTATGTTTTAAAGGTGAAAGTAAAACAAATTTTCTGATTCTGGTGCCGCTGGTGAATTGACCTCCAAGTTAAAATAGTATTGTTGAGTAATCAAATGCGGTGCTAGCAGTTAAGGTTGTTGTGTAACGACCCAAACTGCTATTACTTATGAAGGGCAAAATATCGTGAGTAACTGGACCCCCCTTTCCAGCCAGAGCGGGATGATGCCACTATAGTGGTGACGCCCCAGCTCGATGGGAGCGCCAGAGTGGGATGGTCGGAGGGAAGAACTTAATGACATGAAGTATTATTTCCTCTTTTAACCCTAAGTGCCAAAAATAGGCAAGGGTCACCTCAGAAACCCTCAAAAGGCTGCTCTAGGCTTGGGAAAGAAGGAGAAATAAATTTCTAGCGCAACGTTGACGACAACTCGCTGATTCCCGGCCAAAATCCACTCTCTCGTTGCTCGAAAGCCAGGATTGGAGCTACAATCCCTCTACAGCTGCTTGGCGCCCAGGTAGGCTAGGTTTACTTACTTGAGTAGTAAATCTGTGCTCACTGCGTAATATATTACTAATTGATGGTAGAATTCATGTTAAGGCCATCGGACAAGAAAAAAGGGACGGTTGTACATGTAATCCTAGTTGTTAAATATGATGTGCACCATGGGGGGAAGCCTCGTCCTGTGACGTAGGGGAAGGTGATGGTTCGACTTCCTGTTTGTGTTATATATGCTTGTTAATTTCTCAATTTTATACATGCATGTATTTGAATAGAGAAACATAAATCCAACCTAATGAAATGACTAAGTATGGACTATTACATGCCATAAACTTGTTACTTGACTGTGTGACTATGTGAACTGTTCATTATGGGTGCGATTGTGACTGTGGTTGTGGTTATGTTAACTAGACCGAGTGTCACGTTTCGACACATATATTGGATCAGGTGTCACATTCTGACACATATATTGGATCAGGTATCACGCTCCGATGTACTAACAGTTTGGGTGTGGGTTCCATGAGAGGGTCATTTGTGATTACTACATTCATATCTACCTGTCATTAATATTGGAAATTGTATATTGCTCCTAAAATAATGAATGATTATGCATCTTAGTATATGAGTGTTTACTATGTTATGGTTACTTGCTTATATCTCATTTATTGGAATTAACTGTGAATGATCATGCCCAATATGTATGTTGTCTGGTAAGTGGAGATCGAGGGTCCAGGTGTTACTATAGGCTATTTTTAGAGACGTTGCCTGTGTTATTAAATAATGAGAAGTAGGGTAGTGCTCATGGTGCAAAAAGTATTTAGGTCCTACCTTAGGAAGGGGATTCGTATTCGAAACGGTTAGCGAGCCTTGATAGAGTATACTATGTGATCAAGGGCTGAATTGTGATGCAGAAAGAGTGAGGGCATGTCGTGAGTGATTGTATTCGGGAACTCCTCTATGAGATAGAAGGGTTTAGTTATGGTCAATAACAGAGCAAGCATGGTGATAGAGTAGGGGGTTAGAGTCAAGTGTACTAGTACATTTAAGGTATACGGGAATGGTAAAGGTAGAAGGATAAAGGTTGAGGGGTGTACTTTCTTATTGCATGTTTGCTGCTGGTTGATTTCTTTATACTATGAGGTGGGCATCGGGTTTCCCGATGATGCCTACTAGCACATATTGTTTGTACTGATACTACTCTTGCTATGCCATTTGGCATAGTCTAGTTGCAAGGACAGTGATGTTTCATAGATGAAGACGAAGACAATCTCCAACAGTTTTTACTATTTCTTCCCTGTGGTGGGAGCTGTGTCATTAGTTACTTTATTTTATACCTTATAATCTTAGAAGCTCTTGTACCTGTTTAGACTAGATCCCTGAGGTGTTATTTATTTTACAAATTTAACTTTGGATTGTATAAACTCTTGATTATTTTAAAATCTCATGAATTTCCTATTTATCTCCTGTTTTCTTAATCTTCCGCATGTTTTTGACCGTTTGGGGATCAAGGGTCCTCCTACTTAGGTGTTAGAGTAGGTGCCCACACGACCCTGTGGGTTGGGTCGTGACAAATTGGTTTTAGAACCCAAGTTGTCGGTTTCCCAGTACAAGAGCAAATGTGGAATAGACTCCTGCGGATTGGTTTGTTGACATCCAAATCTAATCTTCAGGAAGCTATGTAGCATTCTAGGAAGCCACTTAATTTCTTCTCTCCTTCCGTGCGGGTTGTCGCTGGTGGTATGGGTTGAGTCCAATTGGTATCTTCATATTCTAATTGGTATCTCAACAAAGTGAACTGGATGCCCTAGTTGCGGCTGAAGGGACAGAAGCAAGGTAAATTGGAACCGAAATTGGTATCTGGCCTTAGAGGCTGTATAAATTCATGGATGATCAGCTAATGGTCATCCATGAAGCGAATTAAGTTAATAATGTTTACTTGCCATTGTGATGTAGCTTGAAATTGTGATTATGTGCATAGTGTTGTTTGAATAACTGCAGGTGTGTGAAGTATACTTGCGTGAATGCTATGATGTGATTATGTGCATAATGTTGTCTTAATTATTGCTGCTGTGTGAAGTGTAGTGGCTTGAATGCTATGATGTGATTATGTGCACAGTGTTGCCTATCTAGATTTTGATGTGTGCAATGTACTGGCCTAAATGTTTGAAATTATGTAAGTAATGATTGCTTGAGTTTTCGTGAACTTGTTGTCATAGAGAGAGTCATCATTTGATTTGTGCAAAGGTCTAGAGATAAACTACGATGTGATTCATAAACGAATTATTGACGTGTGACATGCTATACTTATGAAAGGGAATTCAACTTTTAATTGTGCAAGGACTTACCATTGATAAAGAGGGTAAGGGAAAAGAATGACTTGTGACTGTAGGGAAACTCCGATTTCAGGACAGTCGGGATTGGTCTGGAACCATGTAAGAAAAAAGGGCTATTATTGCATAATAGTGGAATTTGTTGTTAAGAAAGGTTTCCTTGATGTGTTTTTCAACCGATTATAAACCATGTGATTAATAGGCATATTATTAGGATGTGCATGCTTGTTGTATTAAATTAGTGGGAAAAGGTTCTGGTGTGTATATCACTGGGTTGACCTCGTGGTGGACAACGCCTATCTTAGCTAAGAGGGTAATCCTAAATGCTTAATTATAGCCCAATGAGTCAATGAAAAATTCTAGAAATGGGGAGAACCACCAGGAAGTGTTGTCCTCGAAACTGACCCCAGCAGGGCCGCTAGGGCAGGATCATCCCGCCATGGTGGGACCGCTAGAGCAGAAAGTTTCCTACTAGAGGGGGATAGGGCGAGACGGAATCTCAACCCTGTCTCCCCTGTTTTTCACTTTTTTCGCCTATGGACTCCGAATCGTGTATGGGTTAATTTCCGCAATCCAATCAATACTCAGCAATAAAACAGTGAGTTATAATCACCTAGCATTTGACTATGGCTATGAAAATAGTAAAACGAGCATCCATGTGCTTTCATAAACTTAAGGAAAAGCAAAAAAAGAAGTAGAAATATTGTTTGTTACATGCCTAAGCGGGGCAAACCCAAATCAATGTCCATTGGGAGGGGGAGTTTTATCATCTGAATCTACGTCCACCGGGGCTATCTTGCCAGTCCACGCCTCACTCAACTAGGAGAACTCCTGAAAGTCCTTTGGCTTGAGCCTGGGAAGCTCCCACTGGGGGCGACACAAGAGAAAATGATCTTAATGGCCTTCCACATTCGGCCTATCAGACGATTCCTCTCTAGCTTCTTCTATTTCTCCCATCGCAGATGGTGGCGGATCAGCTCAACCTCAAGGGCAGTGGGAGGGTGGAACTAGAGTTGAGGTGATAGCATAGGAGCCTCCCAAACTCCTTCGGATGGCCTCCAGGTCCTCCTCCACACGAGCACCTGATAGTGGGGCTGAGACTAGGTAGGAGGGGTGTCGTCGGCTTCATCATCATCCTCTCCCTCATCGTCTGCCTCAACCGCTGCTCTACTGCTGCCGACCTCGTTTGCCTTTTTTTTCTTTCTTATCGGGGTAGAGGGCTGCCTGATCAAAAGAGGATGAAGAGGGGGACAAATAGAAAGTACCTCATCAGTGTCCAAGAGTAGCACCTCCACCCGCCTGCACATCGTTGTCACTAGTCCAGGTAGGAAGAATGCCTTCTTGTTTCCTATGTAGAACATCTTCCACTCGGACACAATCTGTGCCTTCACATTCAGCCCAATCCCTTGCACAACGCAAGCCACCACTGGAGCCTGAGGGAAGATCACGTTTATGTGGTTGCCCGATGGGAGGATTCTCCTAGATACCAGGTGCAGCCATCTCTTGGCATCTGGTGACCAGTGAGTACTGGTGATGTCCTTTGTAGTAGCCCAGTGAACCCGGTCCCAGCACACAGCCTCGACCAGTGTGTCCCGCAGCCAACCCAAATTCATCTCCCTTAGTATGGTCTCGTACTTTGAATTTGAGACCTCCGGCACATCGAGCACCACATTGATGAACTGGGTGCTCAGAGGGATGTTGACTCCTCGGATGCAGATGGTAGTGTGAGGATCATCCTAGCGGATAGTAGTGAGTAGGGCATAGAACTCCCTCACCCAGCCTGAGCACGCGATAGAGGGAGTCTTTGTCAGCGGACCCCAACAAAACTCTATTAGTCGGGCATGGAAGGCGAGTGCTTTCTCCGCTAAGCCCACCAGGTGGAAACCCTTCTCGTACACAAATTTGGTGTTTCGATAATCATGGTACCTCTCCCAACTTGCATCATCAGGGAATAGGACAAAGGGCAAGTTTTCTTTATTGATTCTAGCCATGGCTAGACAAGCCTGCAAAAAAAATTCATGAAATGTGCATGTTAGAACTCCGTGGAATTAGTCAATCCTTAGCTAAGGAAAGGAAAAATTTCTATTTGAAATGGCAAGAGGCCACGGTTCCATAGGATCCCGCCATAGAGGCCAGGATCCCGACACAGCAGCCTCGCAACAGCGGGATGGAGGTTGCTAGAGTAGCCTTCATCTGGGTCAAACTTGAGGGCGCGATCATGGCGCCTCTTCACCCCAAAACTTCGTTCCTAACAAAATTTTCACAAGATCACTGTTTCTAGAGTAACCTAGTACCTAAATATGCGAAAACCCTAGCATTTCAACTCTTAAATGGTGCCCGAATTCAAGTTTTCCACTAAGAACACTATTAAACTTCCCCCACCCATTTCAGAACCTTTTCTGCCATATTATCTCGAAATCCTTATGCTCAGAACGTTGTGGAAACATTTTGAACGTAAGGGAAGTGTCCATAATACGTTTTTATTATCAAATCAAGTAACCTTTGTGAAATTTTTGAAAACTACCCCAAGGTGATTCTACTCAACCGATTTTTTTCATGCAATCGTTGTTAAGCAAATAATGAAGTAATTAGAGTAGGGAGCAAGAGCATTACTGTAAGATTGACGTTCGGAGCAAAGAAATCGATAGAGTATTTGGAGTTTTGGGGTGGGTATAAGAGTAAATGGGGAAACAATTCCCCTTTCCCCTCTAAACTTGTATCTATTGTAAGGACCCAAACCGTCGTTACTTATGAAGGGAAAAACATCGTGAGTAACTGGACCCCATTATCCCACCATAGTGGGATGATGCTGCTACGGCGGCGGCTCTCCAGCAGGATGGGAGCACCAGAGCGAGATGGTCGGAGGGCAGGACTTAATGACGTCAAGTCTTATTTCCTCCTTTTTCCCTAAGTGCCAAAAAGAGGCGAGGGTCACCCCAGAAACCCTCAAAAAGTTGCTCTAAGTTTGGGAAGGAAGGAGAAATAGATTTGTAATGCAGGGTTGACGATAGCTCACTGATTCCCAGCCAAGATCCATCGTCTCGTTGTCCGAAAGCCAGGATTGGACCTACAATCCCTCTACAGCTGCTTGGCGCCCCAGTAGGCTAGGTTTACTTACACGAGTAGTCGTAAATTCATGCTCATTGCGTAATATATTGCTAATAGACGATAGAATTCATGTTTAGGCCTTCGGGTATGGAAAAAAGGACAATTGTACATGTAGTCCTAGTTGTTAAATATGATGTGTAACATGGAGGGGGGAGCCTCGTCTTGTGAACTAGGGGTAGGTGATGGTTCGACTTCCCATTTGTGTTATATATGATTGTTAATTGCTCCATTGTATGCATGCATATATGTGAATAGATAAACATGAATCAAACCTAATGAAATGACTAAGACAATTACATGCCATGAACCTGTTACTTGACTGTGTCACCATGTGAACTGTTCATTGTGGGTGTGATTGTGACTGTGGTTGTGCTGACTAGACCGGGTGTCACGTTCCAACACATATACTGGATCAGGTATCACATTTTGACACATATATTTGACCGGGTGTCACATTCTGACACATATATTGGATCGGGTGTCACGTTCCGACAAACTAATAGTTTGGGTGTGGGTTCCATGAGAGGACTATTTGTGACTACTACATTCAATCTACCTGTCATTGATATTGGGAACTTGTATATTACTCCTAAAATGATGAGTGATTATGCATCTTGGTATATGAATGTTTACTGTGTTGTGGTTACTTGCTTATATCTCGTTTACTGGAATTAACTGTAAATGATCGTGCCCAATCTGTATGTTGTCTGCTAAAATGAGACAGAGGGTCCAAGTGTTATTATCAGCTATTTTTAGAGAGGATGTCTTTGTTCTTAAATAATGAGAAGTGTGGTAGTGTTCATGGTGCAAAAGGTAGTTAGGTCCTACCTTGGGAAGGGGATTCGTATTTGGAACAGTTAGCCAGCCTTGATAGAGTATACTATGTGGTCAAGCGCTGAATTGTGATGCAGAAGAAGTGAGGGCATGTCGTGAGTGGTTGTCTGGGTTGGTAGTGGTTGTACTCGGGAACTCCTCTATGAGATAGAAGGGTTAAGCTATGATCAAGATTAGAGCGAGCAGAGTGATAGAGTAGGGGGTTAGATTCAAGTGTACTAGTACATTTAAGGTATACGGGAATGGTAAAGTAGAAGGATAAAGGTTGAGGGGTGTACTTTCTTATTGCATGTTTCCTGATGGTTGATTTCTTCATATTATGCGGTAGGCATCGGGTTGACTCATGATTCCTATTAGTACGTATTGTTTGTACTGGTACTACTCTTTCTATTCCATTTGGCATAATCTCGTTGCAGGGTCAGTGATGTTTCATAAGTGAAGACGAAGACAATCTCCAACAACTTCTACTTTTCCTTCCTTGTGGTGGGAGATGTGTCATTAGTTACATTATTTTATACCCTGCAATATTAGAAGCTCTTGTACCTGTTTAGACTAGATCCCTGGGGGCGTTATTTATTTTAAAATTTTAACTTTGTATTGTTTAAACTCTTTATTATGTAAAAATCTTATGAATTTCCACATGTCTTTAACCGTTTGGGGATCAAAGGTCCTCCTACATAGGTGTTAGAGTAGGTGCCCGCACGGCCTAGTAGGTTGGCTCATGACATGTTGTAACCTAATGGAAATAACTACAAAATACTCTTCTTCCACCTTTTGGTCTAAGAATACCCTCAACCTTTGTTTTTGGTTCAAGAATATACCTACTTTCACCTTTTAGTATAAATATTCCATAAAGCATTGTTAGTTTTTTATATTTATATATCTATATCTATGACTTTAATATCAATTAATATATTACCATACAAAAATATGTGATTTTTTGTTAGTTGAAATAAATGATTTGTTGTCCTTTATTCCCTTTACATTGGTTGTGCTAAAAAAATTAGTTAAAAATATTCCTTTGAAGTACATTACAAGATCAGTTGTCATATTTTCTTTCGACACTCAAGGCGAGGGTTCAAATCATTATAAGAACTACATATATTTTTTTAAAATACATACATTTTTTCTTGAGTACATCCAATATTTCATAGTTCTAATAACAACAATATGTCCGGTATAATTTCATTAATAAGGTCTAGAAAAGGTCGTGCACATGAAGATTCTACCTCTATATTTGGAGATAGAAAGATGTAATTTTCGATCGTCTCTTGACTCAAGTAAAAATATTTTGAACAAGAAAAATAGTGGGAGAAAAGAATTCAAGATAAAATACTAAAAAGAACATGACAAACCATACTATAAAACTAATTAATATAAAAAGATAATAAGATTGTTGAAGTGCAAGAAACATAAAATAGTAACAAAAAGGAATAATAAGAAACTCCCCAAAAGTAGAATTACACCTACTAATATGAAGGAAAAATGAGACTACCGTCAAATGTCTAACTAACTTTCTATTCTAAACCATATCCTCCATGAAATCTTGTATAAGGTCAGGTCCTCGTTAAGATTGAAGTTAGATCATATCTTACACTCATCCATAGCCAACCTCTCACATCTCCATAAGCTGGGAATATCTTCGAATAATCTCAACCTCTCTTTTCGCATCTTGTTCTTCATTAAGGCCACTTCTCCCTTATCTCAAATATATATTTATTTCTAACTTTTGTATCATGCACACACATCCATCTCATCACTCTTATTTGTGCATCTTTTAATTTATAAACTTGGGAGATTTTACAGATGAATATTTTTCTCTATACAATATAGTTGTTTCACAACTACTTTGTAGAGATTTTCATTGGGTTTTGATGACATATTCGTATCATTCAAGACTCCAATTGGGAACCGCCTTTTTATCTATGATGTGTCAATATGATATTTTACATTCTCGTAGATTTTACGATTACTTTGGATAATATACAAAAGATATGTGAAAATCCATTTTTTATAGATTACTTCTATATCAAATGTCACCTCCATATCATCTTAATGTGTTTCTTCATTGAACTTGCAGTCCAAGTATAACGTGTTCGTCTTGCTCAACTTGAATCCTTTAAATTTCAGTGTTTGTCACCAAACCTCAAACTTAGCATTATCTTTTCCGCCGATCTCATCGAGCAGAATCATTACATGATCCACAAATAATATACCTGATACACCATAAAACCTCTCCTTGTATTCTCTTAGTCAAGTCATCAATCACCGTTCACCAAAACAATTAAAAATGAGATAAAATTGATCCCTGATGCAATCTTATAGACACTAAAAAGTATTATGGGTCTCTATCCACTACCTTACCTGAATATTATCGCCCTATAATTAAACAACAATGAAAAACATAGTTCCAATAATTAGATCTTTTTATAATATATAGTCTATATTCCTAATTGTTATTTTGTAAACTGTGTTTATCTTAAATTACTAAGGACCAATATTAACATTTATAAATATTTGTTATACTAATATCACTCAAACAAACTATTGTAAAAAAATTAAATACCACGCATCATGCGGCCCCTACAATTACATAAGTCAAGTGAAACAGTACATTAACTTTTATTTGCATGCTTCCCGTACCACTTTACAATATAAGTAGTTGTTCTCCCTTCATTTTTTCTAAACCTAATGCATTTTCTAATATCTTTGTATTATATTTCTGTACATAGTAACAAAAAAATGGCTTTGAAGGGAAAATGTAAGGTAGTGGTGAAGACAACAAAGATGGTGCTGAAAGTGAACAGATGTGTTAAAAAAGTGGTGCATGATCGAGGAGTTCAAAAGAGGCATTCGGGGAGATACTCCGTGGAAATTAAATATCCATAAAAAAGACGTGTTTGGCTATGTATGATTGATACGGTTGTGGAAGCGGCAAAAGAATATGATGCGGCTTCATTTATGTTTCACAGGATGAAAGCGAAGACGAATTGTCTATTTGCGGCGCCGCCTGTCAATTGGCCTCCAAGGAAGAATAGTTCTATTGAGTCAATGAATATGGTGCAGGTGCTTGAATCACTGTTTCCATTGGATCTAAGCTTCAGAAGTAGCTACTCAACTTCCTATGTTGGTGTATTTACTAATGGTGTAGGTAACTTTATGTTTCATAATCCAAAATTAGTCTTTGTCCGATTGCTTCTGGTATTCTGCCACTGAATCAATGGTGCCGAAAGAAGATGGCAGTGTTTATTCAGGGAGGTGGTGGTGGTGGTTCCACTATTCCCATCACTGGTGCTTCTTTTTTGATTGATTTATGGGTAGTGCTAAGTGTAAGTACATTGAGATTGACCTTAATTATCCATCAACACCGGAGGACATGTGAAAATTGTCTGCATTGATAAGAGATTTTGCATGTTCTTGGAAATACCTTTTAATTCAAAAGTTTAAATGTTGTTAAATTAATGCAACACCCCTTTTAATATTTAGTAATTAGGAAGAGTTAAAAGGAAAAAAAAAGGAAGATGAGAGAAACAATAGTAGTCTAATAATGGGAAAAATGGTGACGATTTACTCATAGATATATGTTCACCGTCTTATTTTAATGTCAAAAAAAATCTTATCTTTATGAATTATGACTTCAAATTTATATTTATTACATTTTAGTGAATTTTGGATGAAAAGTTTAACATTTCAATCGATTTAGTGCTACATTCACTTGTATAAGTGAAGATTATCTATGTTATATCTTTTGAGCAAATTTTTTCCCATAATTTTACACGAACTCAAAATGATTAGTTGATGGGGAATTGACAGAGGAGGAAGTTACAGATGTGGTGGCATGCTGAAGTTATTATTGTTATATTTTAATGAACTCTTTATACTACATTTACTTGTATTGAAAAAGGTTAGCGTATGAGTGTTTTTTTCCTTTGATGAATCTTAAGTGAATGTGAATGTGGAAAAAAAGGGTAGTGGTGATGAGGACTAGAAGGAAAATGAAACAGATGATTTGACACGTGTGGGTTATTAATAATACTAGTTACAATGGATAATTGCATATTTTCTCTTACATTTGACTTGCAAAGAAAAATTAATAATCTTTTTGACTATTATGGACCTTGTTGCCAAGTCGACTATCCATGCACTAATTTAATACACCTAGTTTTGCTTACATCTAAGTTAAGAACTGGTTTGGATTAAGTTATTAAAAGGTTGATTGGTTTGATGGATAACGAAAAAGTAATTTTGGGATAATTTTTTAGTTCCCCTCAATATCGATGTTTTGAATAGTACACATTATGAGCATGGTAGAAAGTGTTTGTGCTGCAAGAAAGAAATTGATGTCGTTGAACTTTTCAGTGAAATCTTTGAATCTTTTGTTGACTAGCTGTGTTTTGATGTGAGACTTGCAATGAGCATCACACGCAAGCTTTTGATATTTTCGGGCTTTGCTAAATGAGTGTATTTGAAGTGCTATGTGTTTGGAGGTTTAACTAGAAAGAATGTGTGTGGAATCCTCTAATTTTCGTTGTTAGTCAAATTGTCTAAGACTTGGAATGTTTTTGGTATAATCTTGGAAAACAATTCTAAGAGGAAACCCAAACATCAGTATCCTTTGTGACTACCTTGTGAGGGTGTGCATCCATTTTGGAACCATTTTAGCCTAAATCATTTGTTGACAACCATATTGAAACCTTTTGAGTTGAATTGTCCCTACCTTCTCACCAAAAATCATTTTTGAAGCATTGGTATGTTTGAATATCAAACTTAGGTCAAAAGCCTAAGTTTGGGGTGTGGAAAGAAAGGAGGAATGAAAGCCCGATAAAAGGCAAATGAAGATGAAATGTGACTCTCAACATTGAAGTTTGTTACAAAAAAGAAGGAACCCTTCCTTATCAAAAAATTGTGTGATGAACAACAATTGAAAATATTTAAATGAAAAAGAGAGTTTGGTGAAATAAAAAGTGGATTCAAAATAAAGTTATTGACGAATCAAATCTTGAGTTCTCAAAGGAAATGAAATAGGAAGAACTTCAGTAGAGGTGAATATGATTGCAAAAATGCTTTGAAAGGTGAAGTCACTAAGCCAAATTTACCATACCTTGACCCTCAGCCCCATTACAAGCCTAAAAGACCCTTGAGATATTCCATGAACTAGGTTGTGTGATGATTGGAAAATATGGGCAAGCCTATGGGATGAAACTTGCATGTATTTCTATTTGGAGAGAGTGAGAGTGGCATAGATTCCTCACTTCTTTATTGATTTGCTTTGTGAGAGCATGAAATCGTTCTTGATGTGAGGGAACTTGAATGAATTTTTTGAAACATGGTCTTGCATTAGAAAAGAAGCTATAGTGAGCTTTAGTTTGTGTTGAGACCGGCTAGTCATCATTTGAAGCTTCTCGATCATGATTGAGTGTACCATGTTGTTGAGAGTAGTCTTGTAATGAAACTTGCATGTTAGCTCTGATTGAGTATAGTTGTAGACACCCATGTTGAGCTGATTGTGTTTTTTATTTACTTGAGGACAAACAAAAGTTTAAGTTGGGGGTCTTGAAAAGTGTAGATTTACACTCATTTGAGGTCAATTTATTTCAACAATTAGTGTCTTGAATGCCTAATTATGTCCTATTCTAACGATATATTGATTATTTGCAGCTATGAAGGCAAAAATGTAAGCTCCACATTGTTGATTGCCTAACAAGAAGGACGGATCACCCAATGGGTATAACCTTACCGGAATATACAGTGCACAACACTTGAATTACTTAAGGCAGGTTGGCAAACAAAAAGGGAATATGAAAGGCATATTTGATTGAGCTCACAAACTTATGTTCAAACACATGAATCCTAGAGCAAGAGGAAGTCGAGTTGGAGAGCAGTTGGTGATTCGCCCAATATGATTGGTGAATCCTACTAACGTTGCCTAGTTGGACCAACGTGGATTTTTGGGCCAATGTTTGGAGAAATTACTAACAGCCCAAAGGAGAGCTCTGAGGTTCTATGTCCTGAAAAATAGTTCGACAATTATAAATCATTCTTAAAAAGAGAAAAAAATTACTTTGTAAAGAACATATTTAGTTTTTGGGGTTTTTGAACATTTGCTATTTAAACTGACAATTTGAAGTGCTAATCAAAAGTGGGTTAGCTTATAATTGCTTAATTTCATGCAAGGCATAATATTTTTACACTTTCTAATGGGTGGCTAAACCCCAAGATCTAGGGGTGCATTTATTGGGTTGGGTGTTGATGTAATGTAGTGGGTATTGTGTTATTCTCTATTTTGTTGACATTCATACATGGATTTGGGATAATTAGCATGGGTTAATTTATGGGTTAAGGTTGCAAACTTAATTTCTACTTCCAATCTCCTATTGATTCTCGAAAGATATTGATTGGAGTAGGTAATTAATTCAATACAATCTATTTAGGTTTTATGTATGTAATAGGTTGAAAATAGAGGTTATGGTTCGGATTTATTTACACTATTTCTGCATCGAAAGGGAGAATAGAGTATGATAGTTATTTGTTATTGCACATAGATGAGACCGAAAAGAGATTCCATGAACTGATTCTATGAGATCAAAGGAAGATTATAGTCATTGATGTTAACCCAACCTATCCATAAGTGTTCATCACTACAGAGCAACATAATTACCCCTATGTTATGTCGATTCCAAATCCTGCACCCCTAGATTACTTGTTACTTCTTTGATTTTCCAAAATTCTTGTTTAATTTTGATTATTGGTTACAAAATGCTTTTTGTAAATTTGGTTGAATCATCCACCCACTTGTTTTTACTATTACAAATGAATGACTTTACAATCCAAATTTCTTGATAGAATTTTACGCGATATACCATTCTTTATGAGATTCGACCCCGACTCATTGGATATTTTATTGACGACGACCACTTACTGTTTTAATTGGTTTTGAAGAGTATTCTAAGTGTTATCAACCCACACACAAACTGTAAGTGTAAATCTATGGTACCCTATTCACTAGTTAATATGTACCGACATGGTACCCGATCCACTAGTTAGTATGTAAGAAATTGTACGCAATCCACTCAAAAATATGTACTAGTGTGGTATTTGATACACTCAAAAATATGTACCCGCATGGTACTCGATCAACTCATCAAACAAACTTCACAATCATAGTTAATAGAATCACATTTGTAAACCAAGTAAACATATTCAATACATATGATGAAAAGCATTCAACATTTCAAATCATGCCTTTTCCTCTTTCCCTAATCATATATCATGCATGAAATACTAGGAAAGTAGCTTAAAAACACATTCTATAAACAAAAAATAAACGGCCATCATCTTTCTCGAAACAAACATGAATGGTCGAAAGAACTTGAGCTTTCCCTTTTTGTCATGCCTTGACCTGTTCTTGCTTGCATTGATGATCAAATATTTTGCATGTTCTTGGAAATGTCCTTTAGTTATAAAGTTTAAATGTTGTTAAACTAATGTAATACCCCTTTTCATTTTCAATAATTAGGATAGAGTTTAAAGAAAAAAAGGAAGATAAGAGAAACAATAGTAGTTGAATAATTGGGGAAGAACGATGATGATTTGCTCATCGATATATATTCACTGTCTTATTTAAATGTTTAAAAAATCTTATATTTATGAATTATGACTTCAAACTTATATTTATTACAATTTTAGTGAACTTTTGATTAAAAAAATTAAACATTTTGATATATTTAGTGCTACATTCACTTGTATAAGTGTAGATTATCTATGTTGTCTTGTGAACACATTTTTTTCCGAATTTCATATGAACTCAGAATGAATAGTTGATGGGGAATTGAAAGAGGAGGAAGTTACAGTTGCGGTGGAAGGCTACAATTATTATTGTTATATTTTAATGAAATCTTTATACTACATTTGCTTATATTGAAATAGGTTAGCTTATGAGTGTGTGTTTTTTCTTTTCTGAATCTTAAGTGAATGTGAATGCATAACTATAATCTGAGTAACTGATGAAGAAAAAAGTGGTAGTGGGGATAAGGAAAAGAAAGAAAAAGAAATAGATAATTTGCCCTGTGTGGGTTAATGATAATAGTAATTATGAAGGATAATTTCATATTTACTCTTATGTTTGACTTGCAGAGAGAAATAATAACATTTTTGACCATTATGGACCTTGTTGCCACGTCGATTATCCCTACATTGATTTAATCCACCTAGTTTTTTTACATCTAAGTTATGAACTTGTTTGAATTTAGTTATTAAAAGGTTGTTTGGTTTGATGGATAGCGAAAAAGTAATTTTGGGATAATTTTTTAGTACCCCTCAATTCTTTCTGTGGTTAGGAAGTGTGGGATAAGTTATCCTTGAATTAATGATCATGACTGGGATAATTTATCCCTCCTTGTGTGCGGAATACTAATTCCAGGATAACATATCCTAGAATAAAAATGTAAACTAACAATACTACACCCATAAATCCTCTTTTATACGTTATTTTTAAATTTAAATAATTTTATGGTCTTATTTGGGAAGCAGATTGAAATTAAAAAACTTTATGGTCTTGGTATTACTCCCTCCATTTTAAAAAAAAGTGTTTAACATAAAATACTAAGTACCAACAATATCATTTATAAATATTTTTGATACTAATATCACTCACACACAAGATTGTAAAAAAATATAAACCACGCGACATGTGGCCCCCACAACTATATGAGTCTAGTAAAAAACTACATTAAATTTTTTTGGTTGCTTCCCGTACCAGTTTTCTATATAAGCAGTTGTTCTCCCTTCATTTTCTCTCAACCTAATCTATATTTCTAATATCCTTGTATTATATTTCTATACGTAGTAACAAAAAAATGGCCCCGAAGGCAAAATGTGTTGCAGTAGCGAAGACAACCAAGATGGTGCTGAAAGGGAACAGAGGTGTTGAAAAGAAGGTGCATTATCGAGGAGTTCAAAAGAGGGATTCGGGGAGATACTCCGCAAAAATTAAAGATCTGTGGAAAACAAGTCGTGTTTGGCTAGGTACGTTTGATATGGCGGTGGAAGCAGCGAAAGCGTATCATGCAGCTGCTATTAAGTTTCGCGGGATTAAAGCAAAGACGAATTTTCCTTTTCCGGCACTGCCGGTCAATTTGCCTCCAAGGCAGAATAGTTCTGTCCAGTCACCAAATGCAATGTTGGCGGCTGAATCACCGCTGCCATTGGATCTAAGCTTCGAAAGGAGTTACTCATCCTCCTCAGTTGGTCTCTCCACCAATGGCATAGGTAACCATATGTTTCAAAATCCTAAATTCCGTCTTTCTCCGATTGCTTCAAGTTTTCTACCGCTGAATCAATGGTGTTGTAAGGAGAAGGCAGTGTTGATTCAGGGAGAGGGTGGTGGTGGTTGTGGTGCCACTGTTCCCATCACTGGTGCTTCTTCTGTGATTGATTTTATGGGTAGTGTGAAGCGTAAGTACATTGATATCGACCTTAATTATCCACCGGCACTAGAGGACATGTGAAAATTGCTTGTCACTGATGAGCGAAGATTTTGCATGTCTTGGAAGTGTCCTTTAATTCAAAAGTTTCAATGTTGTTAAATTAAAGTAATACCCCATTTAGTTTTCAGTAATTTGGTAGAGTTAAAAGGAAAAAAAGGAAGATAAGAGAAACAATATTAGTCTTATAATGGGGAAGAACGATGATGATTTACTCATCGATATATGTTCACCGTCTTATTTTAATGATACAAAGAATCTTATCTTTATAAATTATTACTGTAAACATATATTTATTACAATTTTAGTGAACTTTGGATAAAAAAAATATTAACATTTTGATCAATTTAGTGCTACATTCACTTGTATAAGTGTAAATTATTTATATTATATCTTTTGAGCACGTTTTATTTTTTTGAATTTTATATTAACTCAAAATGATTAGCTGATGGGGAATTGACAGAGGAGGAAGTTATAGTGTGGTGGTAGGATAAAGTTATTATTGTTATATTTTTATGAACTCTTTATACTACATTTACTTGTAATGATGTAGGTTAGTTTATGAGTGTTTATTTCTATGTTTAAACTTAAGTGAATGTCGATGCAGAACTATTAGCTGAGTAACTGATGAAGAAAAAAAGTTATAGTGGCGATGAGGACAAGAGGAAAAAGAAACAAATGATCTGGCTCGTGTGGGTTATTTATAATAGTTATTAATATGGATAATTGCATATTAACTCTTACCTTTGACTCGCAAGGAATATTTAATAATCTGTTTGACATTTATTTACAACTAGTTTTGTTTGCATCTATGTTAAGAACTTGTTTGAATTAAGTTATTCAAAGGTTGTTTGGTTTGATTGATAACGAAAAATTAATTCTTGGATAATTTTTTAGTACCCCTCAATTCTTTGTTTGGTTATAATTGATGAGTCCACAATTTGGACTCTTTTAGGGCTATATTTAGATTGAATTAGTGTCCTCAAATGCATATTTTGTATCAATATCTGATGTAAATCCTCAAGTTTCAAGTATTTCACTTGATAGACAAAGCATGGACGCTATCGAGCAAAACGGAACAAAGCGGCTGAAAGAAGGAAGAAGAGATGGCCTGAAGATCGCCTAATCCATTAGGCGAGTCGCCGAAAGGCCTCAAATCTCACATAATGTTCCAGTGTGCTGAGCCCTGAAGGAAAAGATCAAGTCTGCAAGGAAAGGGAGCAGTTGGTGCATCGCCGAGTAGTTCCGCGAAGCAGTTCCCTGTCGCCCAATGAATCAAAACGTGAAAGATGCTGAAGGCAAAAGTTGAAAGGTGATGAACCAGACCAAAGGGTGGATCGTTGAGTGTATCGGCGATCCTAACTAACTGCGCTGAGTAGTCCTTCGCAGCACAAATTTTCGAACTCTATAAATACTAGTTTAAATTGTTAGTTTATTATCTATCTAGAAAATCAAGTTGTAGAGAATTATTACTGAGACATAGAATATTTTCAATTTTTAGTTCTTAGAGTTTTTGGGAGACATTGTTCTTGAGCTTGAAGATTTTGAAGGTTTTCGACTCCAAGAAATTGGAAGTGGGTATCCAAGAATCTTCATCTTCGATGTGTTTAAAGACATTTTCTATCGTACCCACTTGATGGAAACACTTGTTGGTATTGATTTCTATCTTTTTTTTCATGTCTAGCTAAAACCCCAATTCTTGGGGTGTGATTTTGTGAATATGGGTTAAATTTACTATTGGGTATTGCTTATTGTTAGTCTATTTGCTGTTTAAATGTGATTTCGTTTAGTAGTTGTGTTTGAACTTAATGGGGTTGTAGTTGCAAATACGATTTCATCTTAGTATTTTTGGCTTGCTCGAGAGAGAGGTTTTAAAACTAAGACTACTAAATCGATAGCCGGTGGTTATTGGGTCGTCATGGGTTCAGCTCGAGAGAGTGAATCCTAGACCTACTCCCACACATTCAGCTCGAGAGAGTGATTGGGCTAAGGTGGAGGCTGTGCTTAAATGTTGCAACTCAGTGTTCGAGAGAAACTGAGTTGATTCGGGGTAAGTTGTTCGAGAGAAAATTTACCCCCACTAAAGCCTAGCCTAGTTACAAATGTTCAGCGATTTACTATCAATAACATTTACCCGGTAGTTTATTTTATCCCATATTCCTATCACATCCCAAGAACCCCGTCTCCCTATCTCGCATCTTTATATTTTTGCTATTTTTGTCTTTTAGTTGAATACAAAACCCCCATTGATAATTGACATTCGTGTCACTATTAGATTTAGTATGTTTTTATTCGTTAATGTTTATAGCTAGGGGTGTTCACGATTTAAATAAAAACCGATTCAAACCGAAAAATCAAACCAAACCGATAAAATAAAACTGATTTTATTTGGGTTTGGTTTGATTTGGTTTTGGGTTTTGGAAAACCGATAATATTTGATTTGGTTATGGTTTTATTCGAAAAAAATCAGAGAAATAACCAAACCGAACCTAGATATATTTTATTAATATACAAATTTAATATATTATTTTTATAAACAATTTTAAAGATCTTATATATGTTTTCATTAAAATTTCTTTATACTTTACTTATTGAAAGTAAGAATGCCCAAGGTGAAAACATTTATCTTATTGATTTCATATATATGAATGTCTATGACAATGTTATTGTCTCTTTCTTCTAGTCCAATATATTGAATTTTAAAGCTTTATTGATAGTAAATTCAGTGATCGAAAGTTCGGTAATTTAAGCCATTCTAACTATTTTTTGTTTTGAATGGATTGTTGTCACTTTTTTCACATATTGAATGAATTTTTCTTTTATTTTTGTGTATGGTTAACAACCGAATAACTGAACCAAACCAAACCGAAACCGATAACTACAAAACCAATAAATGTATATTATATTTGGTTTGGTTTTGATAATTTTAAAACCGATTAAGTTGGTTTGGTTTTGATTTTGACCAATAATCGATCCAATCCCACCCGTGAACACCCTTATTTATAGCTATGACTAATTAGAACTTGATTTCATTTTTCTATTAATTCTTGCAACCACTCCCTTGGGACTTGACCCCAACCCATTCGGTTGGGTTATATTACTGCACGCGATCGTTGACACCTGAATTGGAAGATGTGTGGGATAAGTTACCCCTCAATTAATGATCATGATTGTGATAAGTTATCCCTACTTGGGGGTGGCATACTAATTCCGGGATAACTTATCCCGGGATAAAAATATAAAATAACAATACTATACCCTTGAATCCTCTTTTATACATCATCTGTACATACATATATATTCAAAAAAAAATATGGTCTTATTTGGAAAGCGGATTGGAATCAAAATATATCATGGTTTTGTTATTACTCCCTCCGTTTTAAAAAAAGTGAATTACTCTTTTTTACTCAGCTTAAAAAATGACCCATTTTTTTCCCTTTTG
Source organism: Solanum megistacrolobum (assembly GCA_029582645.1). Lineage (NCBI taxonomy): Eukaryota > Viridiplantae > Streptophyta > Magnoliopsida > Solanales > Solanaceae > Solanum > Solanum megistacrolobum. Next base: position 2,937 of record JAJOON010015664.1, on the reverse strand, counting down.
GCAACACTTTAATCTTCGTTTATAGGTGGCTTGGTTAAGGCCACACGATTAAAGGACATTTTTATATATATGACATATCTTTAATTAATTGAAGACCGCAAAATTTAAAAGTCTTCTTTATTTTTTGAACACAATTTCAAATTAAACTAGGTAATTCTTTTTTAAACTAAAGAAGTATAAAATTTTCTAGTAAATAAAATATGCAAGAACGATTTATTATAAAGCAATAAAGTGAGACAAGAAATTTTTTATGGAGCTATCTTAGGTGAAGTTATCAGGTAATGTTAACGGTAAGCAACTTTAATGCTTAAGTTATAAATTTTAGTGTGTTAAAGAAGTTGTAATAAAAATCTGATGAGGTATAAGTAAAAAGGAAGTGATATATTTATAGTTTAAAATTTGAGTAACATTTTGCATGATTTTCATAATGATCATATATGCATGTTTGAGTACTTAGTATGATAAAACAGTTCTGAATTCTGCGAGAATGCTACAAATGAACGTTTTGAGTCGTTGTTGGTGTGCTCCCAATGTTACTATTAATGTTGATAGGCATAGTGGTGGCGAAATTAAACCCAACCCGCCAAATCCTTTTCAGTTTAGGCAAATTATTGATCCACCCATTCATGAGTTCAACCCATTTTATCAAACCCATTTCAATCCATTAAAAGTTATTGGCTCATGAGAAATCTTGACAATTTTTTTTAAATTTTATTTATTAAATATAGCCATAATAAATAAAAATAATAATTCTATTAGGTACTAAATTATTTTAAAGACCAAGTAAAACAATTAAGCTGAGAAAAAATTGGGTTCGGCTGGATCTTGACTTGTTATATAACATACTATCTAACCCATTTTGACCCAATTTGTTTTCACTGAAGAAAATTTGGGCGGTTATGGATGTTGACCTGATTTTTATCATAACTCATTATAACCCGTCCGAATTTGATGCAACCTTCCCAAATATCATCTCAAAATAGGCCTACAACATGGTTTTGTCTTTTAAGTGGAAAAGAACAAACTTATCGAATATTACTCTAGGTTGTACTAGTGTTATTTTATGTGAATTGGACTTGATTAAATCCATTTAAATTAAGAAATATAAATTTAATATACTATAACCAATAAGAAGAAGAAAAAATCTAAACATTCATCATCCTAGGTCGCATACATATTATGCAATCTACTTAAAAATGCAATGTTGTTCCTATCTAAAACTTAATAAGAAAATATTTTAAGCCAACTCTTGTCTAATAGAAGTGGAAAAAATGACTTCTAATTAGGATGGCGTCCCATAGTAAATGTGGTAAGATGTGTATAGTTATTACCCTTTTCTTTCGGTATGTGGGTGAAGTGTTATTTGCGTCTAGTATGTTTAATTGATGAATTAAACAATGCATTAGAAAATATACTATTCATATGCAAGTTAGAGATTTGGAGATAAACTATGGACTCTAAAAAGTTCAAGTAGAAAGCACCAACCAAAAAACATTTATGTGCAAATTGAGTGTTCAGTTTGATGAAGAAGATGTGAAAGCGAGGCTTGCCACACAAACTATTTCGAACATAATATGTTTTATATATCTTGGGTCTCTACTCCTGGATAGTGGGGACATTGATGATGGTGTCACATATCGCATTGGGTCGGCATAAATTAAATGGAGGCTTGGTTCTGGACTTTTGTGTGATAAGAAGGTACAACCTAAACATAAATGTATGTTTTATGAAATTGTGGTTAGAACGTCCTTGTTGTATGTAATGGAGTCCTGGCCAATGAAGAACCCATATGTTCAGAAGTGGCATGTTATGGAGATGAGGATTTTGAGATGGATGTGTGGGCATACTAGCTGCGAATGTTGACACCCAATTTTGGACTTGCACAATATAGATTAATCACCGAGCTTCTTAAATTCCAAAAGTTTTGAAATAATTAGTTTTTATAAAGTTCAAAATATTTTTCAAGTTATTTTTAATTAATTTTATCATTTTTTTTGTAATTTTTAAGTAATATATATGTTTTATATAATCTTGTATATAATTAATATATTTTATAAACATTTCGAAAATCATCTCAAAAAGATTTTAATTTTAGTAAGTATTTTATTAAATTGGTTTAGTTTAAATTATGGTTATAATTTTGAATCATTAGTTTACAATTAAGTTAATTATTTTATTTTGTTAAGATTAAGGAGCTCGTAAATGAACTATATTAACTCATCTGATTTAAACTTTAGCTGAATTTGCAAATCAACTCAATTTGGTTAACTTCTTAAATTTAAGTAGGCTAAGTTTGCAATCCTTTGGCCTTTTTATTAAGTACAGATGCAACCCCTTCCTTACCATTTACTTTAAGTCTTTCAAGCTAACTTTGGGCCCTTTTTTCCAGCATCTGCCGGCCCAACACTCCCTATTTTCGGCCCATTTCCTTTTCCACCAATAACCCAGCCCAAGAAACCCAATTCAATCAACATACATCAGCAATAATACAACATACATGTAACATCCGACAATTTGAAGTGGCTTTGAAGAAGCTTGAAATTGGAAAGTAGTCATTTTTGGAAAAATTTAGAATCTGGAAATTTGGTTAAGTATGGGAAGAAGTGAGTTTTTGGCCAACTTTGAGTAGTCGTAACTCCTAGCTCAGGATGAGTTAGGAGTAGTTCCAGTTATGGTTGCGAAGCTCGTGGAATGACCTTTTCAACGCCACCGAGTTTGCTCGATTCCGAGTTCGTATGAGGGAGTTATGCCCTTTGGAAGTTGGGCAGTTGGAAGGGTGATCCGTCCGGAAATTTAAGGGCATTTTAGTCTTTTCACAAATCATTTCTTTTGAGCTCATAATGTTGTATTAGGCTGATCTTTGGACCATTTTTCCCCATTTTGAAAGAAAAAGAGTTAGGGTTCTTGAGATTGAAGAAGAGAAGAAGGAGAAGAAGA